>JBCAUJ010000020.1:1082889-1094944 GCA_038406275.1 Cataglyphis albicans
TATATACAAGGTGTTCCAAAACTACTGGACTTCCTTTTAATGGCAGATTTCTTAGAACAGTTCAAAACAAAAATCCTACAATACAAAAATGTCGAGGTTATAATAGTTTTTAAACGGGAAGCGCTTATATTATACGAATGAGAGGACTAAGATTTCGTGTGCTCAGGTACGGTGAAATAACTAGTGAAAAAAGTGCTTTATAAATGCGATGTCTTTTTTATGAGATTATGATTATTGTATAAATGTACAATAGCATTATGTTTTCTTTACGTAATACATTCTTTTTACGAATAATGGATGCGAGAACTAAAGGCATCTCAAAATGATTCAAAAATTTGCAACATGTTCAAAAACTTCAGCTGTTAAAGTGATCGATCAATATTACAATGAAGGTGTCTGCTATGATATGTTATAAAAATAATTTGTATTCATTTCATTGCAAAGATTCTAAAACATTCAAAATATAAAATAAATAAATGTCAAATTCTAATTTTATTACAATTTAATTGTCTTGCATAGCATATCATAGCAAACACCTTCATAGTAACATTGATCGATCACTTTGACAGCTGAAGTTGAAACATGTCGCAAAATTTTACTTGAATCATTTTCGAGATGCCTTTAGTTCTCGCATTCATTATTCGTAAAAGGAATATATTAATGCAATGCAAAGAAATGGAAAAACATATAATTACAATGCTATTGTAAATTTATACTATAATCTTAATATAAAAAGATCATCCCATTTATAGAGCTTTTTTCATTTGTTATTTCACTGTGCCTGAGTGCGCAAAATCTCAGCTCTCTCATTCATAAAATATAATTGTTTCCCATTTAAAAACTATTATAGCCTCATTTTTGTATTAGGATTTTCGTCTTGAAATATTCTATAGGAATCTACTTTCTTAAAAAGAAGCCCAATAGTTTTAGGACATGTATATATATAAAAAGATAAATAAAAAAGTAGAAATTACCAACAAAATTTCAAATTAATAAAATTTATATAATTTGTAAAATTATTCTGTTATGTGTGTATATATTATATATATATATATATATATATATATATATATATATATATACTTAAAGACGGATTACTACTTATAAAGGGATAGAGTGAATATAGAAATTACATATGATGCGTATACATTACTTACTCGTAATACTTGAGACAATTTAAAGAATTGACTCAAAATTGACATATGAAATGATGTTGGACTCTTCCAACTAGGTATTGGATCAACTTTTGTCCACGTCTTTTTAGATACAAATTCAATTAATGAAATTTTATCCCTTGGACTTCTATATTGCCTAAATATTCCATTATTTACGCTAGAAGGTAAAGTATAATTTTAAAATGTAGTTATAAAATTAAATATTAATGATATATATTTGTATGTTTGTATAGTTATATACAAAAAGAGAAAATACAATATAAATTATATTTAGAAATCACAAACTTACTGAAATATTGTAGGTAAAGCTGTAACCATAAATCTACCACTAAGACCTGGAGAATCTGTTATATCTATCTTCCCAATATTAATATTGAGATTTTTTTTTAATAATGCAATATCTTCCCAGATCGGTTCAAGAGCTTTGCACGCAGGACACCATGGTGCATAACTAATAAATATTGTAACATAGTAGAAATTCTAATAAAATATTATACATATGTATAATTTGATACAATATATTATTAAATGTATTTACTAATGTGAAACAATATGTGTAAAACTAGTATAAATATATAAAAGAAACAATTTTTTTGTAGCTCTACACATTACAAGATATTTCAAATTGATTTATTTTTATATTTCATATTTCATAATACATGTTAATATTTATTAATAGAAGTCAAATTCGAATATTGCTGTTTGATATTCCAATCAACTATGACGGTGGATAAGTATCAATCCAAAAATGGTTAAACTTACAATTCAATCATCCATTCTCCCGTGAGCATGAGATCCCAATTATCTTCGTTAAGTTGTTGTACTAAGTTATCCTTCGTTTGGTGCTGTGCGTTCGCACTGGCATATGCAGATAATAGTACAATGTAGATGATAGAAAATACAGGACCCATTTTGACTAATAACACTTTATCTTTGACAACTTCCAACAATGTTAACCGGCATCATACATACACAATAGTATACAACGCCAACTACCGAGTAAACATGATCTCTTCTCACATCATATCATATTACATACGTTCAGAAAACACAACCGTTTGGTAGCAATCAAACGTAATTGGTTCTTATTTTTACAATCAACAAATCAACGTCTAGTGTTGACAAGACGATGTTCAGCGGTTGTTTCCTGAACACATCTATTGGCCGTTTTCAGTAGAAAAAGCTCGTCTTGTCAACACTCAATATTGATTTGTTGGTTCTACAAATATGAGCTAAACGTTCAATTGTTTCCGAGTAATATTTTTTGCTGAACACACTCATTAACTCCTGCAGAACGCAGCAATGTTTGCCGCGCGGCAAGAGGCGATGCGGTAGCCAATCAATTTTTCATTCTTATGGAAAAGTTGTAAGTTGATTGGCTATCGCGTTACTTTTTGTTGTGCGACAATCATTGCCGCGTTCTGTGCAGAAGCCTTTAAGTATATATCAGACTACGAAATAAAAATAGAGAATTGAAAATTAAGAGCCGGAGTATAAAAAATAAAAAAGCCGAACCATAAAATAATATAAGAAAATTGATAGTGCATTTTCTTATAAATAGGCTTATAGATTAATTAATTTCTTCTTTTATGATGTCCTACCATTTTCAAAAATTATATTTTAGCTAGTAATTATAAGTATCGCATTTATTTTTGCAATATACCTATGGAATAAAAAACAATTATTTAATCCATTTGATTTTATTTCAATTATTAATAAATTTTAATCACTTATTGTTCTAATTCCATATGGTTATTTAACTTATGACGTTTTCGATTGGACGGGTTAATCTAGATAGCCTTAACCAGAGATCAGCCAATATACCGTTGTGGAATAAAATCGAATGACATTTTTGATGACGGTTTATTTTGTTCGAATAAATACAATAATATGATATATATTTTTCGTTTTAAGTTAAGTGAGTTATAAATATTAAAACACAACATAATTGTACCTAAAATTAAACTTATAATCAGAAATATTAAAATATAGCATAGTTATGGGCTAGATCGGTTAAGTTAGCTATATATCTTTCTCTCTCACACTATATATATCTTTCACTCTCCACTATACAGAGTGTCGTATTTTAAAAAACGCACCTCAATAATTCTTGCTCTTCAACAAAGCATTTTTAGCAAAAATGTTTTAGGCGAAAATTATATGATTTCGAGAGATAAAATGATATCATTGGTTTAACCTTGAAGAGTTATTTAAAGTTAATATATACATAAAGATAATATTTAATTTTTTTAATAGAATACTATTTTTTATTGCATATTCTCTATTGTATATTCTTATAGCTCTTAAGATAGCTTCTTAAGAGCTTTTCAAAACACTATGATAAAATGTGTATTTTTTTTAAGTACTTTCCAAGTTATAATACTTCGAAGTTGCAATATTTTTACATAAAATACAAAATATCTTGTATGTTGTCATGTTATGGAGTCAAATTGACCCTTAAAGATCAAAGGCCAAATAAGCTTTTCACCCACATGTCTGTAGTGCATGTTTAAAAAAATTCAGATCATCCTACTTTTAATGTTATCTAGAAACAACGACGTCGAGTCAAGAAAATGGAAATGATGTTGAGCATTTGTTGTAAGAATGTTTCTGATAACTCGTGAGAGACAAGGAGACAAATTTTTTGAAACATGCATAATAGACATGTGGGTGAAAAGTTGATTTGATCTTGGAATTATTTCTAATTATCTCAATTTGACCCCATAACATGACAACATACAAGATATTTTGTATTTTATGTAAAAATATTGTAACTTTGAAGTATTATAACTCGGAAAGTACTTAAAAAAAACTTTATTATATACTGTTTTGGAAAGCTCTCAAGATAAGCTACAAGAATATGCAATAAAAAGTAGACAGTTCCATTTAAAAAATTGAAGGTGACCTTCACGTGACCTTCAAGAAACTATTCAAGGTCAAATTAATAATATCATCTTATGTCCCCCTCAAATGCAACTTTTGTCTGAAACATTTTTTCCAAAAAATGCTTCGTTGATGAATTATCAAGGTACGTCTTTTTAAATGAGACACTCTGTATATATCTTTTTTTCTCAAGGCCATAACACAAAAAAAAACTTAAGCAGTAAAATTTGAGACGTAAATGAATTGAAGCCAATCGCACACACTTTCCGTAACCGTAATCGTAACCGTAAAGTAAAAATTCAACCAATCACATTGCTTAATTCGGCTGTTCATAACAATGCGCCTTGCGCATACGCCCGTTAATTCGGACCTATCCCAGATGAAGAAACTAGAAGGATCCCCTCCTACTTCTTTTCTGAGGGATAAGACGGGGTCACAACTTCATCCTCCCCTGCTCGGGGGATTACGTGCAATGATTTCGTGGACCCCGACCACTTCTACTTGCAATCCCCCGGCAATTAAACATCGCCAGCCTCCCGGCTGTGAAGGTAGAAAGAACCAAACAATCTAAGTTGTATCTATCTCTTCTCCCAGCGAACTCCGCGTCATTTACGGAATCAACGCTCCTTCACCCGTCCTCTTATCCAGAGGACCCAGCTCCTGCGCCGACTCCTCGACCTCGAGAGAGGCATGTGTCCCTCAGCTTTTTCGGCGGACGAGGGACGACTCTTCCGCCCCCAACATATGCTCAGCCAGCTTTCCCAGATCCGTGCACAACGAACATCTAGAAGCCGCCAAACATTTCACCCACCTGTGGCCCCATTCTGCACAGTGAAAGCAGCGGGCGCAGCGGTTCATTTCCGAGTGATCCCTGAGTGCCTCACCTCCAGATACCTAAAATACCTTAGGCAATGTGTCTCGGGCAACCCAAGGGGCGACGCCGTCCGAATTGCCCGCTCCTCTCCCTTTTCCCTTAGGTTCTTCCTTCCTCCCTCCAAAACGATCGGAACGGAAAAGGGAAGACGCATCCAGACATAGCTCCCCTTGGCGATCACAGCCGCGTGGTTCCGGATCGTCCCCCCAGAGACTTCTTCCCTTCTTCTTTTTTTTCTTCAGCAGAAGGTCGAGGGGGTAATACAGAGGAAGAAGGAATGCCTCTTCCTTTGTTTCCCCACCTTCTCCCATTGCCTCTCCTCCTGCGGAGGGGGAACGGGAAGCTTGGAGAACTCAGTTCTCTTCTCCTCCGCTATCCCTTCCTTTCCAGGAACGCGCACCAGCGACAGCGAGGAAGGGGACACCTGTACAACCACATCCTGGGTAGGCAGTTCCATCCTCGATTCGCATCCCGCATCGCTTCCCTATATCGGTCGCAGAAAGCCAGCCCAAGGGACATTGCCTCGATGACCGTGAGCGTCAGCTACCCCACGGCCCAGTCAGCCTCCTCACTTAGGCGTATCTTCGCGCGAATAGCTCTCTTAGTCAGCACTCCCGTGAGTGCATCGAGCCGCGTCCCTTACTCTTCCGTGGTGAGATCCCGGGCCACCAGCAAACCCTACCGGAGTTCAGCCACGATCCTCCTCACATACTCATTTGCCAAGAACTCCAACTCATCATCATCGACCTCCCGTGCATCCATCGCGCCCTTCCCTGACTCGACATTTCGCACATCGCACGATGACGAACGTGGGTGGAACTGGGGCTATACTCTCCCCATACCCTGATTATACAGTCACCCTGGGGTGGTACGTTCTTCACTTTTTTTGACGTCATCCATATGACTAACGGGCTAACGGGCTCGTCTACTCGAGTGCATTTAATTTAAGGGGCGCTACCTTCTAGGCCGATAGTGGATCAGAGCTTTGGTGGATCACCTCGGCCACTCTGGCTTCTTTATTAAGGAGATGGTCGTCCTCGAGTGCATTTGATTCACCTTCGAGTGCATTTTATTCGCCCTCTAGATATGCGTTAGCCAGCCACTACTCCTTGGACCACCCCGGTTTAACCATGCCGGCATGGTTAAACCCATCGATACAGCTCCAAGGGATCATTATAGCCAGAGCCTCACCGCCGACGTCAAGGCCGCATACCACAATGATTAGGATTTCTAGGTTAATCCAACCCGGATCAATTAATCACTATTTTACTATGAATTCAAGTTCTTCGTAGCAGGTACATAGCAAGCAAATTTATTATTTCTTATTTTTTATTATTGCAATCGTTTGGGAATCATTGGGCAAATTTAGAAATATATTCTCATAATTTACGAAATAATAATTTATTTATAATAAATTAAAATTAATTAAGCGTATAGTTAACAGACATAATTAAAAAATTTTTTTTTATTTTAGTCAACGTAAAATTATTTGGGAAACACGTATAATGTTTTTAACTTTTAGGAAATAATATTTTATATTATAATAATTAATTTTCTATCAGATAATAATCCGGAACCGAATACATAAGATCAAATAAGCTAAATGGACGGGATCCGATATAGTACATTAATAATTGGCCATTTGTTGCACTAGAACTTTGATTGGTCAATTGTATTAGATTGGTCTATTTTCTTAATACATGCTTATATGGACTAATTAATTTTCTTGCATATTTATCTGCTATTTTGTCTGAATATACATTTGCGTTTACGACTAAAAATTTTTCTTGCGTGATCTATAATAGAATAATTCGTAAGAAATTGAGCAATCGCAAATTACGTTTACACGTCATCCCTAATCGAGTTTAATAACTTAGTAGTTCTGAGGCTCGCCAATCACAGTCATTCCATTATTCAGAGAAATAGTTATGATTGGCCAGTTTTACAACGGACATTATTAAATTCGATTAAAAGCCATAAAAAAATTGACCAATTACAATCAAACATTCTAACATAATAAGAATGTTTAATGTTTAATGTTTAAACTGTGGTTGATTGATTTACTTACGGCTTTATGATTATGACTAAAATCTTTTAACGTGCAATGGCCTTAAGAGTGACGTATAAACATAATCACTATAGTTGATACTATTAACTATGGTTGCTTTCCGTTTCATGCATAAAGCGCTTAGATCGTTTGAAAATCTATAATATATGTTACGTGAATATAGATTTTCAAGCGATCTATGCGCTCAATGCGTGAAACAGAACACATCTGCTAGCTGCGCTAGTATCAAGAAAAGAGAAGAATTTCTCAACTTCAGCGACAAGCATCAAGCCGTACTATTGGTCAGTATTGACGCTATAAATTGACTTTTTTCATGCGTTTTTCATAATATAGAATCAATTTTAATGATATTATTATTTTGACGTTAAAAGTGAGCGTCGAGCGTCAACGTGAAAAGGCATCTTAAGAAAATGAACCAATCTAGTATGATCAATCAAAGTTCTAATGCAACAACTGGCCAATTAGCAATGTGAACTATATCGGATCCCATCCATTTAGCTTTGCATATTTGACCTTAAGTATCCGGGTTATTAGCTAATAGAAAATTAATTATTATAAAATAAAAATTATTATTTCTTAAACGTTAGAAACATTACAGACATGTTTCCCAAATGATTTCATGTTGATTAAAATAAAAAAAAGAATTTTTCTTAAATTATGTCTACTAACTATACGCTCAATTAAGTTTCGTTGATTATAAACAAATTATTATTTTCTAAACTATGAGAATATATTCCTAAATTTGCCCAAATGGTTCCCAAACGATTGCAATAATAAAAAATACAAATGTGTCTGCTAAGTATACAGAGATGAATTCAAGCAGAGACAATGCAATGACGCATTAATCGCTTTCGAGCGATTAAGGATCGACAGGAGTGACGGATTTGTATGATGTTAGCCGATGACTAACACTTTTTTTTAAATAATTCTGTATGAAATCGATTGTATTTTGTTTGTAAATGAATGTAGTGCATTTATTTTCGTTTGTTAGTTCATAAATTATTTTTAATTATTTATTTAATTGTAGACCATGTACTATAAAATTACAAAAATAAATGTGAAATCGGTTGTATTTCGTTTATAGATTGTAGTGCATTTATTTTTGTTTATTAGTTTATAATTAATTTTTAATTAATTATTTAAAGTTTGAAATATACCGAAGTACATGCATGGACAAGAAGCATGCGCGCGCGCGCCACACACACACACACATATTGTAAAATCCACTCTGCCTACCAGAGTACGTTTGTAAGTTGTAAAGCACTTACCGGCGGAGTGGGTGAGGGGCCAAAGGCCCCCCTTGCATCTCCCGGTGTGTGTGCGCGCGCTTGCTTCCTGTCCATGCATGTATTTTGGTATTGCGTCTGTGTCTGATCGAGCCTGTGCCCGATCGAGCCTGTGTCCGATCAGGCCTGTGTTCGATCGAGCCTGTGTCCGATCGGGCCTATGTCTAATTGCAACTATATGTGTCCAATCGAGCCGATGTCCAATCGGGCTTGCGTCTGATCGGGCCGGTGTCCGATCGAGCCTGTGTCCGATCAGGCCTGTGTCCAATTGCAACTATATGTGTCCGATCGGACCTGTATCCGATCGGGCCAGTGTCCGATCGAGCCTGTGTTCGATCGGGTCTGTGTGCAATCGAGAAATTTTATCGTGTCCGATCGGTAATGAGCGCAATCGAGACTCACTCAAATGTTCCCAGTGCAATGCGTTCGATCGATGTTCTTTATTCGATACACTGTACTCCTCGTATTCGGTTATATTGTACTATTAGAATACACATCTTATATTGTGTTTGATGAGTGTCGCAGCTATTGTAGCACTGACTTTATATTCAGACACCTTAAGCAAACTGAACGAGTGCAAAGTTTATTGCATGGCCAATTTTGGCAGTGCAGTTGGCTGTATTAGCGGGAAATAGTGGTTAGGTTGAAACGATGGAGTTTAGCGATTTATGTTTTTAAACGAAATATTAGAAAGCAACAGTAGTGATGAGGAGGACGCAAATTTTATTATAAGTTGTTTAAAAAAAGAAAGACTAAAAATAAAAAAATTTCTAGATACAATAAATGAGTATTCGGATGAAGAAGTAAGTAAATTTATATAAATATTTTCGATATATATATATATATATATATATATATATATATATATATTAATTAATACAAAAATCTGATTCTTTATATAAATCTTTCAATTTTAAATGTATACTTTGTTGCAAACAAAAATTTTTTTGAAACTAAATATTATATGCAATTATAGTAGAAATATAAAATCGTCTACATATATATATATATATATATATATATATATATATATATATAATATATAATCAGATTTTTGTATTAATAATAATTAAAATGTATTAATAATAATCGCATTATATCAAATAATACAAAATTGTTGACATTTTTGTGGTAATTAAATATCACATTTCACAAAAATATACTATAAACACATACGCATACATACATATATACATACATATATCTATATATTTATTTCTATGTATAAAGAAGAATCAACAATAAAAAAATATGCATATTAAATGTATTTATATATTTATTCAATGTTAGTATTTACTTATTAGTTTTTTTTCATTAAAAGTTTGCAGGTAACAAAAGTGTTATTAGAGATGTAGCAAGCAGGTTCAATATGGCAGAATCTACTTTTTATCTTGTTTGACAATATTATAGATTTTTTAAATGACTTAGCAGGATCTGTCATAAAATTTCCTGAAACAATTGAGGGAAAGGCAGAGATTTCGAAATAATTTGAAAATGTAAATAAAAAATAAATATTTCTATCTGACGTCTACCCCCCGTCCCATACCCTCCCCTCGAGATTTCCCCCTCCCACCCTCAGAAGACCTGCGTTAGAAGTCCGCATAGCTCTACTACTTGAAACAATAATTTCTTATCATTAACGATTTCTTATCATCGATGTGTTAGAAGATTAAACATTTGCATTACGAGTCAGTTAAGACAAAAATAGTGTTAAATACATCAGAGAAAATAATGCTTTAGCACATCATACTAAATTGCAGTATATTATGTATTGGTTGTACCTATAATAGAATAATCATATATTTTATTTTTAACTGTGTTATTAATTTTATTAATTACATTGAAGTGTGTGGCTTATAGCAACCACATGATCTGCTATCCGCAATACGTAGCGCGACGCGCAACATGGCGCCCACGCGATAGCGCATAGTTCCGGTCGGCGCCTAGGCAACAAAGGTTAAGTCGAGTCAACTCGGTACTGGAAAACCATTTGGGGTTATAAGGGCCCTCTGCTGAGAAAATACACGAAGAAAATTTTTAACGCTAGACGCTGAATTCCAGAGCATCAATCGCTTCAAGGAAACCGTTTGTCTTTGGTGCTAGTCGTCGGATACCGAGCATCACCATGTTGGTCAAAGCATTTTTGCTTCGCATCAAGAGCATCGTTACGTTGCTCTCAAAAGAAAAGATAATTATTCGGCATAGAACTTGCCCAGCACCGCTTCATTTATCCACGAGAAGAAAGATTGAGTCCTCCAGCCGCCTACACCAGACACTCAGCCGCCACGATTCGTCGGCACTCGTTCACTATCATCCTCAGGTATTCGTTCATTAACAATCACCGGCGCTCATTCGCCAGCAGTGTCCGATGCGCGATCGCCGAAATCCACTGGCGCTAGTTCATCAGCAGCCTCCGGCGCCAGATCGTCGAAATTTATCGCCGCTCGCCTGTCAGCAGTCTCCAGCGCTCATCCGCCGAAATCCACTGGCGTTTGTTCATCTCGGCGCTAAATAAAAGCTCCGTCAGATCATCGATCAAAACTAATCGTCTCGTTTCTAAGAGGAATCAACTAATCGCCCTAGACATAGGGAGCTCTGCACATCGCCCACTATCGAGTGATATTCATCACCGTTGATCTCGTTGATAAAGAAATTTTTTAGCAAGCAGGACGCAAACCAGTCCAGAGAAAGCTTCCAGTCCAAGAAAAATCCGTAAAGACGTCGTTATTCATTCGTTAAATTAAGCAATGAGGAGAAAAATCCAAGAGCCAGAAACATAATAACAGTTGTTATTTGTACAATAGCAATCTGCAATACTAATGTACATAGATAGATTTTAAAGTAAATCTTATTTATGATGAACCATAAGATAAATTCATTTCTCTACAATTAGATTAATTGGATAACAATCAGCGGTAATTAGACGTCTATAAGCGATCCAGTGCTAATACACTGATTCAATTAATCCATAAACGGTATATATTTTATTGAAGTGTATATATGAACACATTATTTTTTAGAATAATAATCCTTTATTAATATGATAATTATATATTTATAATAATTATATTTTTAAGATTTATACTTGAAGATTTTTATATTTATGTACTGTCTCTTTCCACACAGAACAACAACCTCTAATAGATATCGAGTAGACATCCATCATAGAGATTCAAAACCTCTATTAGACGTCTATGTAATTTCTTATAGACATCTATAGACATCCACAGTTCCGCATTTTTTCTTCCATTCGATATCTATTAGACGTATTTATAGATGTCACATGGTATAATCATACATATTTCACGAAACTTTGCTGAATAAATCCCTCACAACAGATCAACATTTCAATAAGAAGTTAGAGTCACTAATTGTAAGATGGTAATATTCCACGGAGAAACCTGCCATTAACCGCCCAGCAATATGAAAATATTCATCATCCAAACTTATTCCATTATCATCCCAGAGATCTAGCGCGTAACGTTGTATTAATTTTCATATGTCACAAATCTCTTAATATTATTTTTATTAAAGAACCCTTACAAAAAATATTGACAAAAATCAATTAAACACTTTTAATTTTCAATCAATTAAGTTTCTTCATCTATAATTGAATAGTTCAAATTTTCTTTTCTTCAGTATATGTATTTCATAAAAATACATAAAATTAAATAAAACTCTTTAAATCTCTTTAATAATGAATTTTTGGAAAACATATATATGTGTATATACATATATAATTATATATATATATATATATATATATAAA
>JBCAUJ010000020.1:1095044-1119517 GCA_038406275.1 Cataglyphis albicans
TATATAATTGTACATCTTAAATAGAAAATAAAGAAGAATTCTAATTTTATCGGATGTTTATCTGCCCAATTTTTAAGAAACGATTAGTTCAATATCTGAATTTCCTATGGTAGGAATGTATCAGAAATTAGACTGATAGAAATAGTTACATTTTTCTGTTACATTAATCTTCTACCAATTGCTCTTTGCAAGCTTTATATAATTCTCATGACTGAATCTCAAATGCGAGATAAATGCATCGCACGTCACATAGCAATAAACAAATGAGCTAGCGATTGAATACTGCATATTATTTTGTATAAAATTTTTGAAATGTTACTCGCAGTAACATTTTTTATTAAATATTAAATAATTGATATCTTTGAATCTATAAAAACAAGCACATCAATTATTAATATTAAACAATTTTTCATAGTTGTGTAATATTTTCAGCACGTGAAAAGTGAAATGATTGTCCGTAAGTTAGCTGAAATATTAAAATAAGATTCTTTTAATTTTCCAACAATATTATAAAGATTTTATTAAGTAAGTGGTAAATATCAGTAATGTGATCATTAAAATGTGTAAATTTGAAATCTCTATAACTTTATTGCAATGTTCAATGCTGTGAGGGACACATTCCTCAGATATAAATGTTCAAAAAAGTTAAAATCATCCGTGATCTACTTAAAAAAAAATATATATATATACAATATATACAATATATAGATCTTATCAAAAAGATCTTTTCAAATATACGCTAAGAAAGAGCTTGTTTTATTTGATTTTATGGATTTTTTGTGAGATTCCATATACATTAAAAAAAAAGTTTAAAAAAAAACTATTCAATTATTGGTGAAAGAACAATTGAAAATAGTGATTAATCGATTTTTGCCAATGTATTTTAATATAAATAATATTTATATTTAAATTTATATTAAAATTTCAATAATATTTTTTGTAAGAGTTTTTTAATAAAAATAATATTAGGAAGTTTGTGGCATGTTATATGAATATTAATATTACTTAACATTACTTGCAATATTTCTATTAATAATATATTAATGAAATGAGTTTGGACGAATATTTTAATGTCGTTGTGAGATTAATGATAGATTTGTTAATCTTTGTAAAATGTTATTATTTTATGTACAATTTAAAATGACTGCATCAATCTTATAACTAATACATAGATTTGTTATAGATGTTTTTCTACAAAAATTGAAAACTAAACTATCATTTATAAATTTGTTAAATTAATATTATTTTTTTGTGTGCATACCAATTGTATCAAGAAATCTATTTCATAAAATCAAAAATTTATTTATCTATTTTTATGCGTAAAAAAACAACTAAAAATATATTTTTGATTTTATAAAATATAAACCAATTATATAATTCAGAAATCTGTAATTTTAATTTATAAATTAAGAATTTTCTTTGTTTAATTTTCTTTGTTAAATTGATGATATATATTATGTGGATTTTGTAAAATATTTTGATATCAAAGAAATCTTTTATCTTAATATAATAATTTTGCTAATTATTAAACTTAAGTAAAATTTTTAATAAATATTAATTGTCTATAAATTATATATGTAATATTATTAAATATTTTGTCAAAACATTAGCTGAGAATTTTAAATAACGCATAAATAAAAATTAAATTTTATTTTGTTAAAAATATATGTGTATAAATCTATCATACATCCATAACAAATGTCTAATGGATATCTATGATGGATTTATAGACGACATCTACCGTGGAGATAATATGAATTTCTATTAGAAATCTATACAATATCTACTCTGGAAATAGATGTCGCATGGAGCTATGGATGCTATATGGACGTCCAATGGATGCCATGTTCCATGTGGGTATCATCACCTCCTTTATCTCTCATATTTTGCCTCATCTACTTCCCCTATCACTTTCTTTACATTTCCTAACACCTTCCTAAACTCTCCCTTACCCTCTTGTGTCCACACCCATTTTTTATTCTTCCTCTCCTTTTTTTAGCCTTTCCTCTTCCCCTCTCTTTTATCCAAATTATGATTAGATGATGATCGAAGTCTACATTATCTTCCATTTCCATCCTGCTTATCTGCATCTTCACATCTTCGTTCCCAACACATAATCTATTACTGAATTATCATTTCACTCCGTATACGTCCATTCCCCCTCTACATCTCCCTCCGTACATCCATTAAATATTGTCCGCCCCGCTTTTTCTATCTATCTCAGCAACTTCTTTCCCTCCTTGTTAATTCTTTTGTCCTTCGACCTTCTTCCCAATCCCTTCTTCTCTTCATGCTCTTTTCTTATTACTTCCCCCTCCTCACCTGTTCTTGCGTTAAAGTCCCCTCAAGCAATATTCTACTGTTTTCTTTCTTTCTCTCCGCCTATTCGTTCAATTCTTCCAGCTTCTCCTCCCCTCTAACATATCACTCCTATCACACTTCATTTTCTGCCCTCCTTTTACGCTACTTCTATTAAACCATCTGTTTTTTTTGCCTTCACTTCCTCTACCTTCAATTCCTTTCTTATTGCCCTCCCCTTCTTATACTTCCTCTTCGCTAATTGCACTTCCCATCTAAATCCTTTCGGTAAGTATTCTCTCAAGCTCCCAAGTATCCCATCCTTTTCTGTCCAACCAAGTTTCACTCACCACCACATCTCACTCCTCCACTTCTCTTCAAAAATCTTTTCCCTTATTTCTTATTCCCGCTACGTTCCAAAAAACTAC
Organism: Cataglyphis albicans; assembly: GCA_038406275.1. NCBI lineage: Eukaryota > Metazoa > Arthropoda > Insecta > Hymenoptera > Formicidae > Cataglyphis > Cataglyphis albicans. The sequence continues at coordinate 1,097,771 of JBCAUJ010000020.1, forward strand.
ACTCTATCCTTTTGTCGTTCCCTTACCTCTACCCCCTTTTTTAAGTTTCCATTCCCATCCTTCAGCACTTCTTCCTCCTCATCCCACCTCCACCATTTCTCATTCTTATTTTTCCATACTCTATTCAAACCTTCCTTCCCTTCTTCTTCTCCTCCCTTGTTATCCCTTCTAATCTCCATCTCATTCTCCTTTCCTTCCATGTCCAATCCTCCAAAATTCTTTCTTTTCTACTTTTCAAAGGGATCTATTCCACCTCTCTTCTTTGATCCTCACTTTTCAATCTTTCTACAATCATTTCTCTTCCTCTCTCTACATCTCCACCTATTTTTCTCACTTCTCTGATCTCTGCCTTGATTCCAATGCTATCAAATAATTCCTCTATCCCTTCTCCTCTCTTCTTTTACCACCATTTCTTTAATCAGTACGTTTCTCCTTCTTTCCTCCTTTTCTCTCCTTTCCATTCTATTTTTCAACTCTTTTATCTTCCCTATCTCTTCATTTATTCCCTTACTAACCGCCTCACTCCCTTCCCCCGATATCGCGATTTTCTATCTTTTCTATTTTCCCTTCCAATCCTTTAATACATTTAATACAGTTAAAGACTTTTTAGCTCGTCTCTTTTTTCTTTCCATCTCTTTTCACTCTCTCTAATCTCTCTTCTTACTTTTTCTATTTCCTCACTTACCCTTTCCCCTTGCTCTCTGATTCCCTCCTTAACCTCCTCTTTAATTTTTCTAATTTCTTCCCTCTACCACCCCTTCATGCCTTTCATTTAATTCATTAACTTCTCATTTTCTAATTTCCAAGGGGAGTTACAACATTTTCATCAAATGTTGTAACTCCCCTTCTCCCTCTATTCATTCTAATTCCGCATCTTTCATTACTCCCGATTTTTGCCTACTTAAAAAATTTATTTTTTTTTTATTATTTTTTAAATAAAAACATTTTACTAAAAAAACTTATATAAAAAGTTATTTAATTAGTTAATTTTCAAAAAAACTAATATCACAAAATTTTACCAACTAATTACAAATTTGTTATTAAATTTTTTATTTTATTATTTTCAATATTAAGAACTATATTTAATAAATTGCTAGAGATTTAACATAAAGAGATTTAAAATAAACAATTATATATATATACATTTTAATAACCATATATTCTGAAATGTTTAATAAAAAAACATAATATAAAACAAAAAACAAAATTGTACAAATTAATATAAAAATCAGAAATTATAAATTTATACAAAAATTAAAAATTAAAAACTTATCCAAAAATTAAAAATTAATACAAAATAAAAAAAATAAAAAAAATTTTAATTAGCAGTTTCATGAGTAATGCTTCATATTCTGTATTATTCTTAAACTGCAAAAAAATATTTATATATAAATCTACAATAATTTTTTTATTTTTTATCCTTATTATTAAAATAGAATTATATAACTTACTTTTTCCGCTTTATTTATGTATTTAATGATGAATTAGATAAGCAGCAATGATTATTCATCAATGAATTTTAAAAAAAATTGCAAATAATTACTATATTATATATTTTTAATGACACACTGATTTGTAAGCATCCAATATTGTTACAATATAGTAGTTAAAAGAAGTTTGAAGTTTGAAGCATATTTATAATAAGCAAAGAAGCCCATCATATTTTGATAATATATGATGAGAGGTGGTGGTGGATTTTTTTGCTTATTTATTTTAAGATATTTTACATGTACTTCAAAAAAGATTGATATCCCTCCAAAAATTACATTTCTAAAAGAAAGGTACAAAAAAACGCAAAGTGCAGAAGTCTCATTGATATTGAAGATACATTGTAGTTATTAATTTTGAAACTTAGCAGAGCCAAAATTTTTAAATAAAATTTTTTTTATTTTTTAATTTTGTATTTTTTGATTTTTTAATTTTTAATTTTTGGATAAGTTTTTAATTTTTAATTTTTTGTATAAACTTTTAATTTTTACTTTTTGTTTACATTTTTAGTTTTGTTTTTTGTTTTATATATTATTTTTTCTCTTTTATTGAAAGTAATATTGAAAATATTAAAATAAATAAATTTATTATAAATTTTTGTTCAGTTGGCGTAATGTTTTTTGAAATCATTATTTTTCTAGAAAATTAATATCATTATTTTTCTAGAAAATTATAACAACTAATTTGGATAATAATTTTTTTTAATAAAAATGTTTTTTTAATAATGAAAACATTAATTTTCTAGCAAATTTTTATTTGGCTCAATTTTTTGATATCAATATTTTTGTAAGAAATTTAAACAATTGATTTGTACAACAATATTATTGATTAAAATGTTTCTATTTAAATAATCATAAAAAAAATTAATTTTATAGTACAATTTGGATTGTCAGTTGGCTGAATTTTTTTATATTTATTTTTTAAGAAATTAAAACATTCATTTTGTACAATTAAAATAACACTGTTTTGTATAGAATTAAGTAACATTATTTTATAAAGCTATTATTTTAATTAAAAAAATGATCATATTTTGTGTAACACTATTTTATATGACGAGACTTCTTCACTTTGCGCTTTTTTGTACCTTTTTTTAGAAAGATAATTTTTGTAGGGTATACTTGATTAATTAGCGTTAGATGACGAATTTGAGCGCACTCGGGAAGTTTTTTGAAAACTATTTTATAATTCGCATTGAGAGATACGTCGCGCTGTCCGCTTCCTTGATGAAAGAGATTTTGTGAGATGTAATGCTGAGAATCTTATGATGATTTCCTTTAGTGAATAGATCCACGATAGCGTCACACGACGATTCCCTCATAAGATTGTCGATTATCATCAATTTCGGGGAGAGCGGATCGTTGAAATAATCTTGCGGACGCGGTATTCGTGAAATTCGATTATATTCTTTTTCGATTTTACCATAGTATTGTTAACGTATTCGTCCTTTCTTATTTTTTTCTCTCCTTTCACTTCTGCTTCTTTACTCGTGACGCCTTGTAAGCGCTGATATGCATCCTGCCATTCGGCGTAATTAAAGAAAATTCTCTCGAATCAAAACGTCCGACATGGTGGATAAGTGTCGAAGAAAGGTTTTCATGAAAATTGTTTTCCCGCATCCCGTAGGCCTGCAGACGATCGAGAAGCTTTCACTTGCGCACAGTACAATTGGACATATTGCAATTGCACATTGTGTTATTAGACACATAAAGTTGCGCACTGTTCGATTGAACACATTTCATTTGCGTACAGTTCGTTTGGACACATTTCATTTGCGCACTGTTCAATTGGACACCGTTGCTTTTAGACACAATACATATTTTTGTATAATTTAAAATACATACACACGCATGTATATATGTATAATTTTGAAATTTATTGATATTTATTATTAATTTCATTTGGTTAATAAACGTTTCTTACAGTTCATTTACACACAGTTCTTTTGCGCACATTTCTTAAGCGCGCGCACACACACACACACACGCGCGCGCGCGCACACACAAACACACGAACACGCACACGCACACGCACATGCACACGCATACGCACATGCACACGCACACGCACGCACGCGCGCACGCACGAGCGGGGGTGCAAGGAGGGCTTTCGGCCTCTCTCGCGCACCCTCCCCGCCGGTAGACTGAATGGACCTCGCTTTACAATTTACAAAGTACATGCTACAGTGTCGATCGGACTCGAAATGTGTGCAAAAGAAATGTGCGCAAAAGATATGTGCGCAAAAAAACTGTGTATAAACAAATTGTAACAAATATTTATTTACCAAATGGAGTTAATAATAAATATCAAAAAATTTCAAAATTATACATGCATACATGCGTGTGTATGTATTTTAATTTATACAAAAACATGTGTTGTGTCCAAAAACAATGTGTCCAATTAAACAGTGCGCAACTTTATGTGCTTAATATCACAGTGCGCAATTGCAACGTGTCCAATTGTGCTGTGCGCAAGTGAGCCGCTCCTCAAACGATTAACAAGTTCAAGGATGTTTCCAGCGTATATCCATTTTGCGAAATAAACCATTTGTCATTTGTCATGCGCTTTCATAAATCAAAAACAATAAGTCTAAGGAATATTTAACATTGACGTGAGTAAGAATACGCACAAGCGTCTAATATTTTTCAACATTAACCCACACCTATTGGTATGGTGATTGAGGTGAGTGGGAATAGTAAGCTTATTCGCGCTCCGGGGCCCATCGCGGCGACCGCATGCTCGCGCTAGCGTTTTTCTGCGCGCGCACCGCGGCCCACTGATAAGGCCCAGTTGATAAGCAGCCGCCGGTGCGACGCCAGTAAGCGTATCCGCGGGGGTGAGTTCGCGCTAGCGTTTTTCGAGCACTGCTGCTTACGAGCTTATAGGCGGTGCTCCGCTGAACCGCTTGAAATAAGATGATTGTTCAACGCTCTGGCTATCATTTTAATTTACGCTTCGCTACTATTAAATCATGTCGCAGCAAATCTTAGACGGATTCTCGCTATAAAGGAATGAAAGAAATAAATTAAAATAAAGTAAGAGAAAAAATAATCTGCCTTTTTTTTAAACGGAAAAAATTCCATGTTTATTAATGACAATTATATTTTTCACAAAATTAAGATTTGTGTTTTTTTAGCTAAATTATATAGTCGGTTTTATCGAATCAACGGAAAATAATTTCACAATTACAATATTAAAATATACAGCTGAAAATGTTATGATGATTAACTAAAGGTCTAATCGATGACTAATGTTAAATTAAATGACTAATGACGGTGAATGACTCAAAATCATATTTTATATAGTAATAAAAAGTAATAATAATAATAATAATAGAATATTAAATATTTGTCGTTGAATGGAGACTTATAGACGACGAGAGCATTTATTCTAGAAATAAAATAGTTTCGTCGACAATTGGACATCAAATGATAATAATTTATTTCGTAATACATTTTTTTGAACACATTGTAAGAGCATAATGAGAAAAGGGAAATAAGATAAAATAAAAAGTACAGCATTGTTTTTTCTTTTTTTTAAGGAGAAAAAATATTTTGTTTTTATGAAAAGTAAATTTTTGTTTATTCATAGCAACTTTTGTTATTCGTAGAATTAAAAATTGCGTTTTGACAAAATCACGGACAATTTAGTTGAATCGAAGCAAAAGTAACTTTTTAAAAACATTATTAAAATATACATCCAAAAATGTTAAATTATTTATTTGCGTCTGTACGTTACATTCAATTTCTCAGCAGTTACCCTTAATCGTAAACCATAAATTTTATAATTTGACAATCTATGTACGATGCGGGAAGTTTCAGTTCAATTTCGGCGATTAAATATTTCACTCGTTGGCATTATCAACGACAAGTTAGTCGAGAAAAAAGCGCATTCATGCATTTTACAATGTTTTCCAGTTCCTGGAAAGTAGTTTTCTGCATCACGATGGAAACAGTGTAGCGGTTAATAATTTTGATTATTCGTTGTTTAAAAATTTAATTAATCATCGACAAGTAATATGCTTTCTACAATGACATCGAGGTAAACCATTAACGATGAATAATAAAATAAAATTTGTACGAGTATAATTAAATAAGCGTAGAAATTTAAAACTTTCGAATTTGTCAATGGTTATTTATTTTAATTATTTAGTTAGTAATTTAAATAGGTGCAATATTCATTCTAATTTTCTTGTTTCCATAATGTTATCTAGTAAACGATTTATCATCTTCCACAGAAACGCGTTCCATACAGTAAAAGCATGTATATTTTGTATTTTATATCAAAAGACGAGAAAGAACTTGTAGCAATAATATCAAGATGTATAGGTTCGAGAAAATGTTAAATATCGACCACAATATTTATTAGCGTTGTCGGACAAATCGTAGGAAATTAATTACTTTGTTTTTTTCATATTTTTGCGTGCAATAGTTTGGCCATTCTATTCGTTGAGTTAATTTAGTCATTTTAACAACTTATTAAATATCATGATAGAAATACACTAGATATTTAGACATAACAAGGAGGAGAAAGAGGAGAAAAAGGAAGAGAAAGATGAAGGAGAGCATTAATAAGTTTTCAATTATGAAGTCATCGAGAAAAATCATTTAACTTGTAAACTCATTAATTGCGGCGTAAAGTGGGGATTTAAATAAATGCTTTGCAGTGAGATAGAAAAAAAGTTTTTGAGTTTATCGTCGTCCAAGCTAACACCGCATCCGTAGCGTGCAAGTACGTGTATCTTATATTTTATGTAAAATCATTATCGTAAAATGGCTGAACTTAAAGCAGCAATATCAAAGTGTATAATGATAAGTTCAAATTTGTCGGTGTCATTGTATCGTTTCAACGGCCGGTATTTGCCCGCGTTGTCGGACGAATCGGAAGAAATTAATTCAAGTTTTCTGAGCTTTTGTGTGCGCCAGATGACTCGGATATTTTACTCGCGGTGTTGTATAAATTAGGACATTTCGACGGCTATGACGAGTTACTTCATATCGCGGTTGAAATAATAGAAATGCGTGAAGCATTTGAACACGAGGACGTGGGAGGACATATAGCCTTTATACTCTCAAATTATCAAAATGGAAATTATCGATCAACTGGTAAGGAAATGTTTTATCTTTTATATTGACTAATAGCGTTTATAAAATAATAGAATGCGCGAGAAGAGAATCTAAATTTTCACATTAATAATAATAATTTGTAGATCCCAGCATCACCACCACCACCGCTACTATCACCGGAAATATCATACGAAAAACTCCCGTTCAGAGTCGAAAACATCCTGCAGAAGAAAAAGAAGAAGAAGAAGAAAAACTGAGATGTGCACGTAAGTTTGTAAAAAAATAAAATATATTAATTTTTATAAAAATTTTGTAGGTATTAATAAAATATTAAATTTTTAGAAAAAATGCGAATTGAAAACGATGAAGATACAAATAGAGAATCAACTGCGGATAGTGCGGAATTGCCAAGTGAGATACAATTTTAAGAATTATAAACTTGTGCGAGAATGTAAATTTTAAGCTTATAAATTTTATTTATAATTTTTTTTTCAACAATGCAAACAGGCTGACGAATTGCTGACAAAGAAGTCCGTGCAAGAAGTCGAGTCCATGCATGCAAGAAGAAGTTAATGAAGAGGAAGCCGATGTTGATCGTCAAAATCTTATATCGGATGAAAACGAGTGAAGAGAAAGAGGAGGAGGAAGAGAAAGTGAAGGAAAAGCAGCAACATCGACGACAACAACAGGTCGGAGATATTAATTTTAATCATGTAGAATTATTAACCGAAAATATGCGACGATTTCGAAGATTCAGTGTAATCGGAAAAGAAGCAAGTTTTGCTATACATGCGCTGCAAGAAGGCTGCTTAAATCTTTATCACGCTTTAAAAACGCGTTCCGTGAAATTCACGCGTATGCGGTAATTCATGCGAGTCGATTATATAGGCTTATCGTTTCATTCTCCGAATTTAATGCAAGGTCCCGTGGGCTCATCGTTTCGTCCGGCTCGTGACTTGACACAAGACATTTGGAGGCTCGTGAGCTTTGTGCCAGAGTGCGGCGGACACGATATCGCGCAACAATTCAATATACATGTCTTTAATGTCGCAGTTTCTACGGGTCGCGGACGTCATAAATTAACGCACGAAGACGTTGCGAAGCGCTCAATAATAACGATCGTAATTCTAACAATTTCTGTTTTCCCCGCTCTCTAGTACTAGCTCAAATTTACTGTGAACGCGGTAGCTTGCGTACGAGAGAATTACACGATGGAATGCCATAAGATACCCGCAATCTATACTTCAACGAGAGCTTGCATTAACGAGAAATGTCAGTGTTACTAAACCGGAAGAAGGATGCGGACTTTGAGAAATTGAGCGCTTTCAACGATATTTTACGGCTCTCGCCATTGATAATATAGCTATTATAGTTTATAATTTTAATCCCTTTTGGTGGCGCTAAAAAGCTCCTGTACGATGCAATCGCATTACTCGCTTCTCTTGAGCGCGAATCCGCGCTACGGTTGAATATTATGCATTATAATCCTATCATAAATTTAAACGCCGCTGCGGGATGTAGATATTATTGCGTGCCGTGTATACAGGCTATAGGAATGATAAAACCAATCACCGCTGCCCGAATAAATGTGCGCAATGTTTCGCTTTGCTGTGCAAACAGAGCGGAAATGAAAATGCATAGCCTGTAATCGAGCATTTTTTGGCACAGAGTGCTTCGAACATCATCGTAGTGAAAAATCGTACGATGGCAAATCAAAAAGTATTTGCAAGGTGCAACAAGCGCTTTTGCGACAAGCGTGGGCGCGTCATTAAATTAGACGCGAGGCACGAATGCGGCATTTCTTATTGTAAACTATGACGTTCGTCGAAATCCGAAAATCATTTAGGCTATATGCAGTCTTTCCGTCGCTATAATGGCTCGTCTGTCAAACTAGCGTCTTCATCATCATCGGCAATGGTGACGACGAGACGCTAACACATAGCGCGGAAGAGAGTATAGAATTTGAAGGTAAACAAACATATGAGTTCAAAAAAGAATACATAGCATTCATTTTTTACGATTTTGAAACGCGACAAAACGAGACGCTCGAAGGTACGACCGTAGAAAGACACATTTCTACGCTTTGCGTCGCGCAACAGATTTGCGAAGAGTGAGCGAAAGAGAACAACATGTCCGTGTCGTTGATCCTTGTCAACATTGTCGTTGATCCTTGATGTATCTTCCCGCATATATTTAACACGGTCGAAAATCAATCGTATATTGGACTTCTACTCGATGCACATTATTACTCGCCGGAAATTATGAAATCGGAAGAGCGCGAACGTTTTCTCACTTGGCACATCGACATGCGACAAAAAAACGTCATGTTCGATTTTCAGCGCGAGATCGTTCGTTACTGTCGTACCGACGTTGATATTCTTCGACGAGCATGGCGTTTAGAAAAATTTTTATAGATCCCGGTAATGTATGTCCATTCGAGGAATGCACGCCTATCTTCAACGTGTATGACCAACATGTATAACGATTGGTGTCATTCCTGCTGACGGATATAGAAAAGCAAGTAATTATTCACGTAAAGCTTTGCAGTGGTTGGTATGGATGGAGCGAGAGTTCGGACATTCTATAAACCATGCAGGACGGAGCTCGCAAATATTGTACGGTACGCTCGTTGTATATTACGAAACATCTAATAGCGGGACGACACAACGCAACATGCTTCAATTTCACGGTTGTTTTTGGCACGGGTGTCTAACTTGCTTCCCTACAAATCGTGATAGACTACTTTCGACATCTGATTGCAAGGATACAATCGATTCGCGTTACAAACGAACTCTTGCGATCACGTGGCGACTTCGACAGCGCGGATATGTCGTGAAAAAGTGGGAATGTGTTTTTGATTGAGATATATAACGATAATCATGAAATATGCAAATATCTCAAAAACCATCTGATGGTGGAAACACCTCAGCTCGATCCTCGCGATGCATTTTTGGCGGTCACTCTCGGAAATATCATAACATGATATGAGGTTACGAATACGGAGAAAATACGTTATGTAGACGTGTGTTCTTGGTATTCGTATGTATTGAAGAGGGCGTTTTATCAATCGGTCATCCGGATATTTATGTCGGCGATGAATGTTCCACGCTAATCGGATTGGTGCCGAATTATAATTTTAATAGGCTTGAAGATATACCTCATACGGTATAAAATGCTTTCTCCGCGCAATTTGTTTCATCCACTTCCACATGCCTATACTTCCATATGTATGAAGGAAAAATTATTTTTTACATTATCGCAGTTGCTGTGAAACATTTTCACAGACAAGCTGCACACATGAAAACGCTAGCGAGCATGAATTCGAGGGCACGTGGATTTGCGAATTACATAAGGCACTAGAAAAAGGTTACTTACGGCTGTAAGCGAGATTTGGCAATATAATGTTAACCAAATTGATCGTGCTACGAGGCAGGACGGGTTGTTCGTCGAGTATAATAATACTTTTTTACAACTCAAACCAGCTGTTGGGGAAAACGACGACGACGCTAAAGAACAATATTTACGATAATATGAAGAAACCGAGGATATTGTTCTTGATAGGCGTAACGTCGCGCGGAATTCCGGTTTACGCTTAATCGCAAAACTGAGCTTAAATTTTTTTGGGGGAAAATTCAGTCAGCGATCTAATCTGCCTAATACAGAGGTAGTAAGAACGCCTCAACGTTTCATGACATTGCTGAGCGCCAAATACGAGATCATAGACATATTACTCGTAAATGATAAAGAAGTATATGTTTCGTGGCGATTGCGACAAGAAGCTGTCGTTCCTTCTCCGTTAATTAATGATGTGATAGCTGTGTATACGACGGCACAAGCACGCTTAAAATTTTTTAACTTAAATATTTTTATTTAGAACGCTTAGATCATCGTGTTTTATATTACGATACGGATTCGAGTATTTATAAGAGCAGCAATGATCCGCACGAGTGTGAACCAATTAAGGGTAATTTTTTAGGTGACATGACAGACGAGCTCGAAAAACCGCGGTAATTATATCAAAGCGTTTGTATCCGGCGGCTCGAAATTTTACGCTTATGTTGTTCGCACGCCCAACAAAAAAACGCATGATTGTTGTAAAGTTAAAGGTATAACTCTAAGTTATGAAAACTCTCAGCTAGTCAATTTCAATTGTATTAATAAATATAAAAATGTATTAATAACTAAAGAAAGAATGTGAAAAAACGAAGATAACGAAGAAGTAACGAATGAAACATCGATAAACCTACACTTTAGAGCAATTTGTCGTACCGTATTTCATGAAATCATAATGCGAGAGGAAACTATTTTAGTTTCCTCTCGCATTATGATTTCATGAAATATGCATTCCTGTATTACTAAAGCATGATACTAGAATGATAATTTTACTTTATTTTTTTGTGGTAATAACAAACAAGCGACGCCCAGTCAGACGCTCTATTGATCGATTGAAAAACAGAATTGAAAAAAAAGATTGAACTCTCCGATAATTAAATGTACTGGTCACCCTAAGCAGCGGTCGATATGTGATCGATATGTGCGTTGCATCCGTTTTGTGCTATGTAAAATAGAGACTCAAATTTACTATTAAAATACCCCAATTTATAAAAAGTACTAATATTAAACATTGTATAAAATATATAATTTTAAATATATGATACACCGGCTCTATTTTCTTTCAACAACAATAACCACTTTCGCCATAAGTCATACTAGCGATAATGTCATTTTCTCTCGATGAGTCATGGACCATCTTCCTCTATGCGACAATATATCCGCTAAGACCCACATCTCAGGGACAACATGTAGAAATAATTTTCCAACCTATAAACCGTCCTCGTGATGTACTCAGGACTTAACATGACACTCGTCACTTTTGCTTATTATAATAAGATTTAGATAGCCAACCAGGATCTTGCTCGGGAACGCAAAGGACTCAGGTTCGAGATCGACTATTGCCACTCAGCAAAAAAAAAAGTAAATAAATAAATATATAATAATTATTTTCCGAATTATAACTATTCACGCGAGGGATTCCAACATAATAGCTGCTATCACTTATCATAAATACCTCGTCCATTACTTTATTAAGATCTCGTTTAGCTCACTATACTAGGACCATGATTGGAAACGCAGAGGACCTCCGGTCGAGGCCGAATATTATCACACAGCAAGAAAAAATAAATAAATAATAATTAATTTCCTCATAGCTGTCTATGTCCTCGACTCTTTCGCTCCCTCCACCTGTTCAAACAGGCTTGCTTTTTTCCTGCTGATTACAATCATGACATTATAGAGGACCAATAAAATAGCTCATGCACATGGATGACAACATTGTTGATAGTTCCCATAGTGGCACTCTATGACGTCATCGTGTAGAACACTTCGTCTATGATGCCATTGTTGACAGTCTCGTAAGGGCTCTCTATGACAACACAAGGATGCATGGTGGGAGTTTGTTGTGACGCATTATAGTGGCCCCTATACTACTGTCACACAATCGCGTTAGGACAAGGGAAAATTTTACTTGTCGTTTATATGTATGCAGTTCGCGCTTCTGTAAAATTTTTCCTTGTCCTCCGTTTGTCGTTATTGTACAATTAAAGTCCAGCTTTTGACATTACTGCTACACAGTGTACTTCAAAAAATTTTAATTAAATTTTATTTTAAAAATTACTAAAAATTTTTAAAACTGCCGTTTTTTCATGACATTTAGCTTTTGATATCATTAACTATTTTATATATTTTCAAGAATTTTGTATTTTTACTTGCCGCAGTTTATTATCCAAATGTCAAATTTTTCATCAGTTTTCTGTGGAAAACAAAACAATTTACACTTCTCTGACTTGACGTTATTATAGTTTTTGTATGCACTTCTGTCAAATATCGAAATGTTCTTTACATTATCGTTTTCCATTTTGATGATCTACAAAATGCACCTGCAACAATAAGAAACAAACCGACGACCACAAACAGAAAACGCAAAGAAAGCACGCTATCTCCGCAAATTTCTACGAATCTCTAATTTTATCGAAACTACAAACGTTAAAACAGTAGTTTCTTAAAATCACTGCTCACACACACATATATATACATACACACACACACATCACACTATTCACAACAATATCTTTCAATAACAATAAAAATCGTAAGATATCAAAAAACGTAAGAAAATTCAATGGAATGTGTTGTGTGAGACGCCGAAGTGATCACTCGAGAATGTTAAAGGCTTGTGAGCTCGCCATAACAAGCGAAAACAATTACATATCTATTTTTTATATTTTTTTTGCGTTCATCTACTTAATCGCTTTAATTTTTTCTGATATTTGGTTCTTGAAATTTTAAAGATTCTATTTTTTTAGAAAGCTCTGTTTTAAAGATTTTTTCAAATAAACAAAATTTGAAAACACAAGTTATTTAATTTTTATAATTTATAGTTATACTTTGTAATCATCGATATCAATTTCATAAATTTTCTGTTTGAAAATTATTAATTATTAATTTTTTATTGCACATTTGTTTATTTTTTCTCTTATTTGCTCACAGAAATTATTCTATATTATTTTGCACTTTTGCTTGCGGTTTTCAATATACAATGTTTTATTATAATTTACTAAAAAATATTATTGTACATTTTAACTTGTGCAGTGATACAAATAATGTACATGTAGATTTTTAGAATAAATTACGAGGTTTATGGAAATTTGCGGAAATTACGTACTTTCATCCGCGACAGACAGTTTGCTTTAGACTGTTGCTGGTGTTTTTCTTGAATAAAAATAAATAACGATAATGTAAAGAATATTACGATATTCAACAAATGTGCATATAGAAACTATAATAATCATGTCAAATCAGAAAACTAAATTGTTTTATTTTTCAAAGAAGACTGGTAAAATGACATTTGAGAAATTTCGATAAATAAAAATACAAAATTCTTGAAAATGTAAAATGTCAAAACTATTTCATGAATAAATAAGTTGAATTTTGTGAAAAATAAAGAAATGGTTAAGTTTTAAAAATCTTAAATAATTTTTTTTAATAAAATTTTAATTAAAAATTTTTAAAGTATACCGTTAAGTAATAAAATAAAAAATATGTAATTCAAAATATTTAAAAAAATTTATTTCAAATTTAAAACTCATGATTTTTTTATGTTAAAAAAATGTTATTTTAATATTTAATATTTAATGATTTAATATATGTGACATTTTATATCTTTCTCACACACGCATGAGCGGATGCGTGCATGCATTTCTGTGTGATAAAATATGTATGTAATTATTATATATTAAAAATATATTTTTTAATATAAAATGTCTTTTTATTAAAAAAACATGAGTTTTAAATGTAAAACAAATTTTTTAAAGATAAAAAATAATTATTTGTATAACGCATTTATATACATCTAAAAAACATTTTATTAATGTTAAAATTTACGTCTTTTTTAATAAATAAAAAGTTATTTAACTCACTATATTAATATTTTTAAAAATGTTTTCCAAACTTTTTCAAAAACATTTTTAATAATATTTGTTTACTCTTTGGTATTGGAAAGCATGTCGTACCTTCAGTAGACTGTATATTAATGTATAAACAAATAATGAAAATTTACTTTATTAAGTAGTTTCCGGTATTACTTCAGAAGGCAGAATTATATATGCAGGCCACATTTGAAAGAAAGAAGATTTATAAATTTGCATATTAAAAGAAACTTTCATGCCATACCAAAAAGATACTAGAATTTTTCACCTTGTCAAAGATAATGTCAAAAATATTGCGAAAAAATAAAAAGTTACGCAGGCGTGCGTGCGCGCGCGCGCGCGCGCGCGTGTGTGTGTGTGTGTGTAATTTATTTTATATGTGTAAATATATTACTTAAAAATAATAAAAATAATAATAAAATTTTATTAATAATAAATTTTTATTGTCTAATAATACATTTCCCGTCCGGAGTTGTTAGTCTTCCATCGGGCGCCTCCCCATGTGGCGGATTGGGAATCTCTCACGGGTCTACCGGTGAGTAGCGGGGAAATAAAATAGCCGGGGTGAATCAAAACTAACAAAACAAGATGAAGCAATGGACAAAACATACGGAAATACCTCAGGTGGCAGCTCAGTTATATTGGAAAATCCATCCTCCTCGAAGGCAGGTACTAAGGATTCTGGGGAGGACCAACTATTGCTCGCAAACACTTTCTTCAAAAGTTGTAACTAAGCTTCTCAGATTACCGCTTAAAAAATCGGAAGCTACTAACTGGGGCAATCACGTAAAACCTCCAGTAAAACCTACAATAATAACTGACTGCAAAATATTAGATCACAAAACTCGTTCGCAATCATTTAATAGAGCCTCAACGAGCACTGCTGTCGGAACCAGCATTGCTGTCGAAAAAGAAGTCGTCGACGTCTTTCTCATGCTCTAAGTCTCAGAAAAATCACTCCGATGAGACTCGAATGAACTCTTGGACTGTAGTTACCAACTTAAAGAAAAGACAAAGAAATAGTCCTGAATCCACTAAAACCTATAAGCAAACTAAAATAAACACATACTAGCTAGGAGATCAGATCGCCACAATAAACAGATTTCAGGATCTTGAAAATGATTAACATGATTCTGATACTGAGTCTACACAATCGGAGATGCAAACAAAACCCCTCCTATATTCGTCGTTAGTAATATCCAACCACTCAGTGAACTTTTAAATGAAACCGTTCAGCAGGACTATGAAATTAAAATATTTGGCACTAAACAGATGAAGAATCAATCAAAATCTACTAAAGCATATAGCATAATAGTTAAAGAATTACAAAAACGTGTGACAGAGTTCCACACATACAAATGTTACGTCCAGACTCTTTAAACTCAGAGCCAGGAGGAGGGCGTAACCTATCTAACTCCGCTAGACAAACGCTAAACAATGAGTGTCTCGCAGACGAACGAATTGACCAGAGGCCTAAGACAGGTCAACGACCAGAAGGGTCACTTTTACTCTGTCAGTAGGCCGTTTGTTCGGTAGTCCCTTTTTCGGTAAAAGAACTAAATCCCTATTATCCAGGACGGGACCTTGTGCGATATCAGGGTACAGGAAAGAAAACGGGTTAATAAGCTACGCAAATTATGTTAGGTTAACATTATATTTATTCAAAATTATTTGGTATTTGTTCAAAAAAGAAATAACAGTTAATTACTATTGCAGATACATTTAAATATATTATAAAGAATTTACATTTAGACTTGTAAGTGTGAATGTGTATGTGTTTGAAATTGTTTGTTCGCGAGTGTTACATTAGTGCGGAGGTCATCAACCGGAATCGAGAAGGACAAACTAAAATTTATATTCCGGTTGGGTCTTACAATGCAACAGTGTAATTAAAATAAACAAAAGATGTGAAATGAAGTAATGAGGGAATTAGGAAAAATCTTCGAATTCAACTGTAGAAGGGGGAGGGAACTTCATCCAGAAGATTTCGATAAGGACGGCAAGAGAGAACGGGACACCTGGAACAACAAAAGGGATGATAGTACCTGGAGGGGAAAAATAGAGAATTTTGTAGAATTGATGAAAGTCGACTATGCCGGGATTGACGCGATAGTCTTTATCTATGAGGGAAATAGAGAAAGGGGGAAATAGGTTAACTAAATAGCAATACCACCTTTCGCGATCTAGGTCTTCGAAGAGGGGCTCCGGTCCTTTGGACTTTCCGGAATCGCAGGATTCCGGTTTAAAATCCCGTGGTTCCTCTTTAAAGTCAGGTAGCCCTTTCAAGAATTCCCGCAATTTCCCGAAAACGTTGGACTGTTCTGGGAGGTCCGACGATTCGAGAGGCGAGGGACAAAAGGGAGGCTTGCGGAGGTTGATAGGGAGGAGGATTTTCGAGAGGGGGAGGGGGAGTTGAAGGTTGCGGTGGTTGATAGAGAGAAGATTTTTCGAAAGGGAGAAGGGGAGTTGAAAGTTGCGGTGGTTGATAGGGAGGAGGATTTGATGGTTGATAATTGAGGGGAGGTGAATATTCGAACGGGAAGAGAGATCCTCGAGCACTAAGGTTCTTCAAAATTTACAGGAGAATAATTAGAGGGAGGCAAAGGGAAACAAGATTGCGCAAATTCTGGGAAGTCATCGGGTATGGATACTGATGGAGAAGAGACAGGTGAATATGAGTGGAGAAGATTGTCTGTTATGTGTGTCGGTCGATTAATTAATAGTTGTCGTGCTTTTGTTTCGAACGCGTCCTTATCTAACTTAAGTCTACTATAGTCGATTTTAAAACTAGGATCAGCGGACGCCCGAGCCAGGAGTTTCCGTATGGTTTTGTTTTTTCTATTACGCGCGTTCTTTTCCCATCGCCGTAACTGTGCCGGGGTAGGTTTGGTTTTTCGTGATGTGTCCACTGAAGGAGGACACGTAATGTTTTTAGTAAAATAGTGGTTATTAGTTTTAGGAAACAGTTGACAATTATTTTTCTTTCTCTCTTACCCCTTTTTTTTGAAAGACAAGATAATGGGATAAAAAAAGAAGAATAGAGTGGATGAAAGAAAAAGTATATTTTAATTAAAAGGACAAAGAATAAAATTTATTAATAAGGATGCGTTGAAAAGAATTATTTTGGATCTAAAGCTAAGTGCGAAGACTGATCCTTTCGTTAAGAATCTTTAGGTTATTCGCATCTGCCGGTTCATAAGAGGAAAGGTAGATTTAGAGCTAAAGCTAAGTGTGAACACTGATCCGGAACGTTACGTTCGAATCTTTAAGTTGTTCACACTTACCGATCCACAAAGGAAAAAGAGTAGATTGGATCTGAAGCTGAGGGTGAACACTGACCCGGAACGTTACGTTCGAGTCTTTAGTTGTTCACACCTGCCGATCCACAAAAGAAAAGGGTAGATTGAACCTGAAGCTGAGAGTGAACACCGATCCGGAACGTTACGTTCGAATCTTTAAGTTATTCACACTCGCCGATCCAAGGAAAAAGAAAATGGATGAAATTTGTGATATGCGATAACAGAAAGTATTAATATAAAAAATACATGTGTCTTTGAATGGATATTCAGAGGAAGAGAAAGTATTAAAATAAAAGAAGAAATAATTGTCATATAACTGTTTTCCCTGGAGAAAAGGAAAGAAGAGCGTAAGAAACAGGTGAAAGAAAAAGAAAAAAAAACATTTAAAAAAAGGAATTAATAGACTCACTATATATGGAGTGCGATGAGATTTGTGTTGACGGAGCTCGGATACAAAACTGCTGGCTCAGAGATCCGGTGGTCGATTCTGATGTACTTCAGGTGTGCGCTCGTGGTTCACTATTCGCCGATCATACTGTTAGAGTTAGCACTATTCACACTGTGCAACACTGTGAACACTTAGAGAGCCGCACTGAATGTAATAATAAAACGAACCACGAATACGGTTTGCTAACAGGAGCGAATATGATAAACGCGATACACACGAAGTATCGCACGATTGTTGGAAAAATTTCTAATGAACCTCGCGACGAATATTCTGATGCTTATTAACCCCTTTTGCTCCTCCTCTCCATTGGTTCATTAATCTAGTTTAACAAATAATTTTTCCTATTCACGCCCTCCGGTTTTTCTTAGGGCGTTTCTTTAAGTTTTTCAAATCATAGGTATTGGTGAAAACTTTTGCTTATCATACTGAGTTTCGACTAATGGAGAGTAGTTGCTATCGAGTAAGGGTGAGGTTTTCGTTTTACAGATTGAGTCATGCCCAGTTCGTTATAACCAGCTAAATTGACATTTTACTTGAAATTTATGATAAACAGATAGCATAAGAGGGTAGTCTGGCAACCGAGCACGCGGTGTCACATGTCTCGAGTCTCAACTCCGGATCATCAGTGGGTCATTGTTTTTGTGCTCTGTTTATTTTTTAGTTTAAAATTCGTAGGTCTGATATCCGAACTTGAGCTCGAGTATCTTGCTGTCTGTTTGTCATGGTTTAAAATTTCTAGTGCTTGACTGTCTATTATTTTTGTTTGAAAATTCTCGAGCCTTTAGAGTGAGTTGTAATGTTTAAATTTATTGATCTGTTTTTATACTTGACTTTCGACAGCGAGATTACACAGTCTCGCTTCCCAGACCTCGTCTGTTTATTCTTTCTGTCAGACGTAGACTATTTCTTAGAACGTAAATTTATGTCACTAACGAATCTTATGTTACTAACAAATTTTCGATGAAAGAAAACAATCATCCAGCAGTCTGCTGGACACAATAATTTATATATTAATAAAAAAAATATTCGTAAAGTCTACCGGACGTAACACAAACCTAAGCATGAAAGAAGCTTCAAAGTGATATGTAAAAAAATGCATCAATCATCCAGCACCGACAAAATCAAAGAAGCCATAGAGTAGCTGAGCCATAACGTTTTTAATATATGAAACATCAAACAAAGAGTGACTAAGCTGTCACTGCCGATATTCTTTATTGATCTGAAACCTAACACAAACAATAAAATAATATATAAAACTCAATACCTCCTTCAATATCAAGTGATGATAGAAACATCCTAGAAAAGAAATTCCGCAGTGCGTTAACTGCCAACAATACGGCCATACAAAAAAATTTTGTCATCATCAAGAGCTGTCAAGAGCTAGATGTGTAAAGTGTGCAGGCGATAACCAGACCAACCAATGCCCGAAAAAAGTGAGATCAGATGATGTGACATGTGTTCTTTGCAACTGGTATCACCCTGCAAACTACAAAGGTTGCTCTGTCTACAAACAATTGCAGAAATCCAGATTTACAAATCCTAGACTCAAATTAATATCAGTCACTGTCTCGAATCAAGCCGTGAGAACTTCAATGATAAGTGAAGAAAGAAATAAAGAAAGGAATACACCTGCTATATACTTTCAAGCAGCACAGAAGTCATCTGAGCGTGAACCTTTGATCAGCAGCAACAATGTTAATACGCAAAACAAAGACAATAAAGAACTCATACAAATTATAAAACAACTGGCTCAACAATTAACTAACATGACCAACGCAATGAATGATCTTATATCCAAACTATCACTGCTTTCGATAAACTAAACATGCAATATGGAATGTCAACGGCTTGTCAAAACATTCTGATGAATTAAAAACATTTCTTAAGTTGCGTAATATTGATATTATGCTTATCTTCAAAACACATTACACAACAAAAAACTACCTGAGAATACCTAAGTTCAAACTATATCATACCAACCATCCAGATAGTACAATCCATGGAGGCACTGCTGTTATTATCAGAGACAACATTAAGGGCCAATTTCACCATTTTTGGTTAAGTTAACCAATGGTTAAAATCAGCAGGGTGGCAACTGAAATGATAAGAATGCTTGGTTTTCCTTCACCTCTATTTTCTGTTGCCACTCTGTTGATATTAACATCGGTTAACTTAACCAAAGGTGGTGAAATTGGCTCTAAGCATCATGAGACTAACTCGTGTAGTAAGAATCATCTTCAGGCTACGAATATTGTGGTTGAGGACTGGACTGGTCCTATAACCTTTTCAGCTGTTTATTACTCTCCGAAACACTCTATTAAAAAAAACAGTTCATGGACTTCTTCACCAGCCTGGATCATTGTTTTAAGGCTGAGGGGGACTATAACGCCAAAAACGTTTTCTGGGACTTCAGATTTACTCTGTCCAGAGGTCGTGAATTGCTATAAGTTATCAATAATTTGCACATGAATGCAATCTTAACCGGAGAACCAACTTACTGACCATCTGATCCCAAAAAACTACCTTCAATATTACCAAAGGTACATCAAGTCATTACATCAAATGTGAATCGTGCTTAGATTTATCGTCAGATCATTCGCCAGTATTAATCATGCTCAGTAGACAGATTCTTGCTACAGAAAAATCACCAAGATTCCACAGTTGCAAGACAAATTAGTTTTCGCGAAATAGTTAAGGCTCCATTAGACCTTAATATACCATTAAAATCTGATGAAAACATCACGGAAGCAGTTGAACACTTCAACATATGTGACCAATGTGCAGCGTGAGATTCTATACTTCAAGACATTTGCCTATCTTTATCTGATTGCTCTCAGACAATCAGAGAAAAAATAGCGGAGAAACGGAAACTACGCAAGCAGTGGCAACAAAATAGATGCCCTCCCATCAAAAAAGACTCAATCATGCAATTAAAGAACTGAAGACTGTTACAAAATGCAAGGAACCTAGGAATACAGAACTACTTAAATAACTTGAGTGCATCAAATTATTCATTGTGGAAAGCTACCAAAAATTTGAAGCACCCGCCAACTACTTCTTCTATCCGCAAGCACGACAACAGTTGGGCTAGAAATAACGCAGAAAAAGCCAAAGCCTTTGTCAAACATCTCTCAACAGTATTTATACCAAATCCAAACGATTGTTTGACGGAAGATGAAATAAACATAAGCAAAGCTCTAAACTAGGCAAACCAACTTGACCTTCCAATCAACTCCAATCACTTCCAATAAACTCTCCAAGCAAGAAGTGCTGACAGTAATCAAGAATTTAAACCCCAACAAAACACCTAGGTATGATTTTATAACAGGCAAATTGCTGAAAGAACTTCCAGTAGAGGGGATTACTTAACTCTTACACCTGTATAATGCTATATTGAGGAGAAGTTATGTACCCCCACAATGGAAAGTGGCAAAGGTCATCATAATCCAGAAACCTGGCAAACCTGCAGAAGACGTGAGGTCTTACCGACCAATCAGCTTATTACCTATTCCCTCCAAAATAATGGAGCAGCTATTCTTGATAAGACTAACGCCTATTATTGAGCAGAGACAATTACCGGACCACCAATACAGATTCAGGAAGAAACACAATACCATAGAACAAGTGCACAGACTTGTGGTTAAAATCAATACTTTCTTTAAAAGAAAACAATATTGTTCTGCTATATTTCTCGACGTATCTCAGCCTTCGATAAAGTCTGGCACGTGGGACTTTTGCACAAAATCAAACTTAATCTTCTTGCAGGTTATTATCGCTTTCTCAAATCCTACCTCAATACGAGGTACATATATGTCAAGTATGACGATGCTACAATTGCATGAAATTCATGCCGGTGTCTCCCAGGGTAGTGTACTGGAACCTGTCTTGTGTAACGTCCCGACAATTTTAAAAACTATATTTTAGCTAGTAATTAAGTACCGTTTTTATTTCTGCAGAATACCTAT
>JBCAUJ010000020.1:1138108-1150233 GCA_038406275.1 Cataglyphis albicans
TATATATTGTATAATAGTTATAAAAAATTTTTTAACTAAAAATTACTTTATTTAAGAATAAGATTCACATGTAATGACATAAAAGAAAAGGATGGTTTGCGATAAAGACTTCAATTGGTGCCAATAGTTTTTGTTTTGTTTTTCTTATAAATTAATAGTACTATTAGTAACATATTGATAAATGTATAATTTGTATCAAAATATTTACTTTATCTACTGCAACAAAAGCATGATTTAGGCATTTTCTGTCCTTTAATAATTACTTAAACAAGATTGCACTGGAATATTGTTGATACATTAATAAAATGAACAAATATTGATGTCCAAATAAATAAGTTAATAATAATTTATTTTTTCAAATAACACTTACACACAAGATATAAAACCGTTTCTTGTACTGTGAGTGTAGGATAGATTTTGTATAAGTTTATTTTTTATTATCCGCGCATTGCAACACTGCTACCAATTTTACATGTAGTCATACTATACATGTAAAAATCTTTGTATATGAACATACTAGATGAAAAAATTGTGGTCAAATGCTAAAAAAATGTGATTTTTTGTGATTTTTGACGGTCAGACCTAAGTTTAGAATATATTTTTTAATGGGTGGTAGGTAGGTTAAAACAAAAAACAAAAAAAAATATTTTTGTATTTTCCAATACTTCATATCTTCTATATTTACTAATAAAATATAAAAGAAAATTGATTCCGCAAATATTTAAGAAAAAATGGTATTTTTGGGCCGATTTGTGGCCTTATCACCCATTATTAAATTTTTTTTTTTAATGTTGTTTATGATAGGTTTATGATTGTCTTGTATTGTCACTTTATAATTTCTAGCTGGAAGCCGGAATATTAAATCAAAATCAAGTGAAGGTTAATATATATTATACCATATTATAATATATCTTGAAAATATATTAAATATGTTATAATATATATTTTATAAATATATTATAATACATTATAATTAAAATATATATTTTATAAATGTATTATAATATATTAATAAAAGAATATGTCAATTTTCTAAATATGAAGAAATTGAACAAGCTATTCCAACGAATACTTATCGGTAAAATAAGAGAAGTGCCGCCTGCTTTTTTATATTGCCACTGGAAAATAAATATATTTTATTATTTTTGTTAGTTCATCCTTTAGATCTGGCACACATACATCTATATCTTTTCCTAATAAATTTAGAATATGTGCAGAACAATCATATGTTATTATATCTGGCATGCATAAATTTTCGCGTACTGAGAGTTGATTTCTTATTTTAGTGTTATTTGCATTACACAGTAAAATACAAAATTCTCTCCAAAATGCGATAATACGTTTCCTAAAGATATTTTTTGCGCTGAACATGATGCCGTTATCTGAATTTACCTAGCACATCAGGATTTAGAGTAAATTGAAATGAAAGGGGCCAAAAATGATGTTTTTGGCCATTTTTAACATTTTTTGCGGCAAAAATAAAATTCGTTTTTAAAAAAACTTAATGGCATGTGAAAATATAATTCAAGAACTTTCAAACAAATTTTGATCGTATAATTTTTTTTCATCAAGTTATAGCTATTTAAATTTTAAACATTTTGTATAATTTACAAGAAAGGTAACTATATACTTATGTATAGCAGTAAATAAAAAAATAATTATAATATAGAATTTATTTGCAAAAAATAGATCAATTCTTTGTGTTCTATATGCTAAAACGATGAATTTATACTGTATATAAATTTTGCTATTTGGAAATCAATATTTTTACTTTCTATTTTTGTGGTTTTTCTTATAAAAGAATTCAGTTTAGAGGCTAAGATTCTTGAAAAAATTGGAAGAAACGATGATACTAAAGATTGTATAACATTTCTAATAGGATTTGCAGCTTTAATGTCGTTTACTCCATAAGCTTTTAATGGAATTAGAAAATGTATTTGAAATTACATTACTAATATTTTTATATTTTTCAGTTAATATTAGAAAATTTATGCATACTCAAGCAAATAATCGTACACGAGTGCTGCGAACGCCTTGAAGAAGAAAATCGCTTTGTATATGTGCGTATAAACATATGTATGTGAGAGTCTAAATCTTATAAAAAATGAAAGTGTCACAATTTGGTAGACGATTAGCATATCTCAGAATTAACTGTACCAATCTTTCAAACTGATCGCAATCGAAAGCTTGCATCCAAATTGTATCAGAAAAATCTTTGAGATTGTACCAGAATATTCTTTGAGAAGTTTTACGGCTTTAGTTCCTAAAATATTTTAATCGAAAGTTTATTTAAAACTCCAGATAAGCTACTTACTAGTTAGTAGCGCTGCGACTCCTGTACATAGACAAAACCGTTACCAAGTTAGAAAGAAATTTTTTCATACACTCAAGCGTTGTAACGCTTTTGCGTTACTTGATAATGATATATTTAAAAAAAAGTTAATATTTTAGCAGTGCAGAATAAAAATAGTATTGTTTTAATTTTTAATAAAAATAGATATGTATAACAAAAATTATTAATAGAAGATATGCAAAATTCTCATAAAATTATTTACAGTAAATATAAATGTGCTATGTATAATATTAACACATTTTTTAATGTAAACATTTGGAACTTTATACTATCTAAATATTTATATATAGGGTATCTGATAATAATCGCCCCTCCCGTCGTGTGCAGATAGAGCGGATTAAACTGAAAAAGAAAGTTCTTTGTTATTTTGCGATTTTTGTAATAATTATTGAGAAATTAAATCAAGAAGATCGATCAATCCACTCTATCTGCACACGACAGGTGGGGTGATTATTATCGGACATCCTATATATATATATACTATATTAATATTATAATTTTATTAATTACAACTAATCATAACTAATAATTAGAACTTGACAAGAAAAGGGATAAAATTTTTCTAATAATAAATTAACAAAAAACATAAATATATAACAATCACAAAAAGAGAATACTTAATAATAATATATTATTCTATAAAAACAATAAATGTGCAAAAATGAAAATTGTAATCAAATCATGAAAATTTTAATCAAATCATTAATTAATATAATAAATATAAAAAAATTCTGGACTTTGTTGTTTCTAACAAGTTCATTAGCAATTAATTATTATATATTTTAGTGTATTATTTTGTTATTATTATTGATTCATTTATTATATTGTTTAAATGATAATGAATTTTTGTTCAGTAATTGTTAAAAAAATATTTAAGAAAAATTGTCGAATGATACTAATAGATGTAAATACTAACAGATACTATAATAAGATACTATAATATTAGATAGAAGATAAATAAAATTAATATTATAATGAGCCATTAAGAATAAAATAATTCTATATTTCATAAAGTGATAAGTTTTAAACTGTATGTGTGTGTTTGTGTATGTATGTTTATATAATTAATTTTTTCAGTGACTACAATAGATGTAGTATTATTATTCCATTTTGTAATGCAATGTTGATATATGTATACATACTTATAATTTTTTTTTTTAATTCATTATTATGATAGATGTCATTCATTTCAAATTAATCATACCTTTTTATTTATAGAATTGCATTTGTGTATATGCAACTTCATATATGTGCTACTAAAAAACACATTTCTTTTTTATAATGTTTACATTTAACTTTTACTGGTTTGTCGTTTTCTTTAACTTTGTAAAATGTTGCCAAATTGCATTTTGTCAATCGTGTTTTCTTATTGCACAAAATGTTTTCCTTCTTGTTTTCCTACGTATAAAATACGATACAAAATGTATTTGAAGATTGCTTGATACGTTTGAATACATTATAATATGTTACGATAAAATTTGACAAGACTGGCAAGGATCGTGAACTTCTGCTTAGAAAACGTTTAATTCCTGAAATGATATATATTAAAAGTAAAAAAATTGTTTTAATTTACAAACAGATATAGAATATTTATATCATACTTATATAAATATTAATCTAACCGATAAATGATTAAAACTTTAAATATCACGTTGTCTTATTTGTAAACACTTCTCTGTCTTTATTTTCTTCATGTAACATGCGATATAGAGAGTATAATATCGACATCGATTAATACCGAATATTTATATATAAAAATAAAATTAATTCTAAAGAAATCATATCTTAATATATAGAATATAAATAAATATATAAAATATCTAAAATGTTTTTTGTTTTAAACAGAATGTTTAGTTTTTTAAAAATATAATTGTAATTAATTCTATTATAATTATAAAATTTTAAGTGATCATATAGATCTTCTTAAACAAAATAACTTTTATTTGAAACATTTTATATATATAACTCTATTATTTAAAAAAATAACTGAGTGTATGCATTTAAATCAAACATTGTATCGATATATTTTTAAGAGAGAAAAAATGACTAAAAAAAGACATCTGCAAGAAATCTTCTATCATCTTCTATCATCGATGATTAATTCTTCACAAGTTCTATACGCACATTTTTTTCGCAGACAAAACTTGTTCAAGATACTTTCGCCACGGGCGGTATTTGTGGTAGATGTCTGTTTTGGCGAATCGCCTCGGCCATAACATGGGGCAACTTCTTTGGTCGCGGCAAAAACAATGCGCATTTGATAGATTCAGGATCGTGGTTTCCCACTCTCGGAATAAATCTGACAGATGTCATCTTTCCACATGTCGCACACGGATTTCGAGGGATCAATTTACCGATCGCTACATATCACGTAGGATCACATATCACGTGTGAACGTGAATCTTCCTTCGATTTTTGTATGAAAGCTTCCTTTTTATGAAGGCGTTCTTTTTCAGAATCCACCGTGGCAAACCATCTCGTTGAGCAATTCCGGTGAAAAGGAATACGGCGGACTGGTTTTCGATGTCATCAAATATTTGGGGAAAAAAATGAACTTTACGTACTCTGTACTTAGTCCAGAGAGCAATCGGACCATCAAGTTTACGCAGAACAAAACTAAAACCGACATGGTAAGTTCATGCAATAATATTTCTCTATTTCATCAAATGTTCAACGATAATCGGTATAATTTTACAAAAGGGGACCCAATGGCCTTGACCTTGACATATGTTGGTGATCAAAGTTACTTCCAACAGAGTTACATCCAAGAGGTTTTAGCCGTCGCTCGTTGTTTATTAAAAAATTATTAACAAACAAAGATTTGTAAAAATCAAGGTTTGTACGTAATCTGACAATAAAAAGCAATTTTATTTTTAAAACTGAAAGGTTTGGATTAAATTATTTTCCGGAAATAGTGGCCACTGTGGGGGCGGGGAGGGGAGGGGTAAACCCCCTATGTCTATGCGTATATTTTACAAAGCAAAGCGAGGTCCACCTCACAATTGTTCTGAGAATGAGAAAGTGTATGCGTGGACACAGTGGGTTCCATCCCTTCCCCACTTCGGGAGGCACCACTTCCGGAAAATATCTATCCCAAACCTATTTCTGATTTAAAATTAAAATTTAGTTTGGGTTAAATTATATCTTCCGAAAGTTGCCCCTTGCCCCTCCCCCTCTCCCCATAGGAGGGACAAAACCCACTGTTTTATACACTTCACTTTTCACTTTTTAATGCGAAGAAAAGTTTCACATGAGTTTAAAACTTTTCATGCAAAGCGAAGTTCAACGCGAACCTATGTGTTTAATTTTTTGATAGTGGAGCCCCCCAGCAGAGGAGGCGAAACTATGTCCACGCATATACTTTTTAAAGCAAAGTGAAATTCTACATGGGTTGTACATGAGTTGAACCTTGCTTTGCGTGAAAAGTTGTAAACTCATGTGGAATTTTATTTCTCATTAAAAAGTATATGCGTGGAGGTAGTATGTTCCGCCCCTCCTGCAGGGGGGCTCCATTATCAAAAAATTAAACACATAGTTTGCGTTGAACCTTGCTTGGCGTGAAAAGTTGTATGTGGAACCTCAATTTGCATTAAAGTGTATGTATGAACACAGTGGGTTCCGCTCTACTTCTGGAAGATATAACTTAACCCAAACCTGTTTCTGATTTAAAATTAAAATTTGGGGGGGCTCCACTATCAAAAAGCTAGACACATAGATTTGGGTTGAATCTCGTTTCGAGTGAAAAGTCATAAAATTAAAATGTTAATAACTTTTTAATAAATAGCAAGCAACGGCTAAAATCTCTTGAATGTAACTCAGGATAGTGACAACATATATCAAGGTTCAGGTCATTGAGGCTATGCAATTTGTAAAGTTTTACCCAAGATGCTTGAGATAAAATTTCCGCTGTAACTTAATTTAACTTAGATGCAACTATATGTTTTCTAACAAATGTTTCAAACGTTTTTGAAGGTATTAACATCAACAACGAGAGAAATGCCACCGGCAATAATAGATATGGTCATTGGGAAAAGAGTTCTCCTTGCAGCTTGTGCTTATACCGTAAATATTCGCGGAAAAAATGAGATCAATTATACCATACCAATCTTTATGCAGACATATAGTTTTCTGACCGCAAAGCCAGGTCAACTCTCTAGAGCGTTGCTATTTACTGCGCCCTTCGCCAAGGAGGTATAATTTTCGCTGAAACAGAATATTTTATATTTATAATAAACAAAGCTTAATACGTACACGTATATATATATATATATATATATATATATACATATATATGCACAACATAAATGCAGTGTATAAACAGTATACTTATAAAGTTGCATTATACTTACAATTTTGGTATTACAATTGTTTAAAAATGTTAAAGTTAAAAAAAGTGAAAGTTCAGCATCATAAGAATAAGATTTGATAAAAGTCATATTTTAGTTCGTCACATTACTAATAAAATATAGTAACGGTATATAATAGAAATAAATATAATATTAATTTACAATAAATTAAGAATTATACAATAAATGCGGATCTTTAAGGCTATATACGTTCTCTATATATAAAAATAGTGAAGATTTATCGTGAGATTACAGATCGAGATCGGTTAGCAATTATCTCTTGTACCGAATGGCGTATCAATTGTTTTCCAGTATTTGGTTAGCTCGATCTATTTCACTTGTAATAAGCGTGTATCTCTAAATGGGCTAGTTTTGCTTGTAGACATGGGCTTGTCTGGCAGCATCCATTATTATAATGGGCCCGACTTTATACCTGATTCACAAGTACAGTCCGTGCAGCACGAAGGTGTCGGGGCTCAACTCCTCCTGGCAATGTATATGGTACGTCTACGGTGCTCTTCTTCAGCAAGGTAATATCATTTTATTCTGTATTATATATAGTAATAACACCCAAGTTTTCACTTATTAATTTCTAAAGATTTTATTATTATTACATTACAATTGTTTCATATTTATGGATTGTTGTCGACGTTTTTGTAAAAGAAAGAAAATTTATATTTAAAATTAAAATTAAACTATAATTTTTTGAAAGAGAAAAAAACAAACCGCACACGAATGATTTTAGGAGGAATGTATTTACCCCATTTCGATAGCGCTCGTTGGCTGATCGCCATTTGGTGGTTGGTCGTGATGGTCTTGGTAGCGACTTACTCCGGAAGTTTAGTCGCATTTCTAACATTCCCAAATATGGACACCGCCATTTTGACCTTGGACGCTCTCCTCACTAATAAAGACAGATTAACCTGGGGCTTTCCTAACAGCAGTTATCTAGACGAATATTTGAAAAATGCAGAGGAGGAGAAGTATCATATTCTGCTAAAACGAGCCATAATTCATAACGCAACACAGGAAGCGGAAATTATCGAGAAAGTAAAGGCGGGAAAACATGCCTTAATTGACTGGAGAAGCACATTGAGGTAATCTTATAACTTTAAATGAAAGCCTTGTAAATAGCTTCCGATATATTTTTGAATTTTTGAAAAATTTTTTCGAGAAGGAAAACATTATCAGATAAATAAATGTTGCTAATTTCATCTCATACTGTAAATTCTTTGGAAAAGAATTTACAGTATGAGATGAAATTAGCAACATTTATTAAATTTTATAACAAGAAACGAAGAGATCTTTAAAGTTTTTTTTTTATTTAAATACTTTCATTCTTTATATCGATATATAGAACAAATTAGTGATAAAATTGACGACAATGTACGATTTGTTCGAACAGATTCTTGATGAGAAGCGATATGTTAACAACTGGAGGATGTTCTTTTTCCTTAAGCACTGACGAATTTATGGATGAACCCATAGCGATGATTATTGCACAAGATAGCCCTTATATAAATATCATTAATGCGGAGTAAATTAATTTTAACTAGTGTTTTGTTATAAATCAAATTTGTGACGTATTATACATAAATCTTATGTATATAGTTTTGCAATTTATGAATTTTTTTGCAAATAATCTGTACAGATAGTTTTATTGTGAATTTGTATAATGTCAAAAAATATCTATCAAAATTTAATCGCATATCTCGATAATGACCATCTAGCAAATCTATTAATTTTATTACTTAGATTACATCGCATGCACGAATCTGGATTGATGAACAAATGGGTAACAGAGCAAATACCGACGAAAGACAAATGCTCAGATATATCCGCCAATCAAGGCGTAAACGAACGTAAAGTAAATGTGGCGGATATGCAAGGCATATTTTTCGTTCTTTTCATGGGTAACATATATTTTTTCCTCGCAAGCATACACTTCAAGAGTATATAATTTTGCGAATTTTTTATTTCGCTTTTTTCAGGCGTGATTGGATCGACATTTCTCTTGTGTTGCGAGTTTTACTGGCACAAACGCCAAGTAGCAAAGCAACGTAAATTGATTCAACCTTTTCTCTCCTGAGTTTGATCTAGCATAGAAACTAGATTATAAATGTTATCCATCTCCTTCCAAGCAGCGTTCGTAGAACTTCTAAAATGTAATTTGATAATAATTATTATATATCACTTATCCTAGAGTTAAAATTACAGAGCCCGTTCTCGCATGCATATAATGATTCTCATACAACAAATGTATCTTATTATTAATCATATGTATCTGCAATATTTTTTTTGTTACAAATCGCTCT
The DNA here is from genome assembly GCA_038406275.1 of Cataglyphis albicans. NCBI lineage: Eukaryota > Metazoa > Arthropoda > Insecta > Hymenoptera > Formicidae > Cataglyphis > Cataglyphis albicans. Next base: position 1,147,123 of record JBCAUJ010000020.1, read on the forward strand.
ATATAACAAATGAAACGCAAACATTAGAGGATACGCTATTTATAAATAAATAAATGTCTATGAAAACATACAATTTTGTCATTAATAAAACTGTACAAGTTTTATTCTCAAGTCACAGAGTTTGGATCCATCAAATCTAATTGTGCAATATACATAATGTTTTCTAAGTAAATACAAACTTGAAGGGGATATTCCTTATTATTTTAAAAAGAATTCCTAAATTATTTTAAAAAGAAAAGTCAACCATGTGTTCTAAACTGCTTCGTTTTCAAAATACAGGGTGTCAAAGAAATGCAAAAAAATGAAGATTTGCTTTAATTTGAAGTGATGCTTTAATTTTCTTTTTAGTTACAGTTTTCCATTTTTTTATTTGTCATAACATAGACTGTTCTCTAATAAAAGGTGAAACTATATCACATTAATACCATATACTAAGTTTGAATAAAATATCTTTAAACGTTTTTATAGCACTTAGATTATAGCAATTATAGAAATGAATTTTATCTTTTAAAAAATATAAATAATAAAAATATGCAATTGCAATTAAAATTCTATATTTGTCATTACATCCAAAAGTAATAATTAAAGTATCAAAAGTGTTGAATCGGATATTCGTTTTAAATTTATACGTAAATTATATGTGTGCTCTCTTTCGGGAGTACACATCCTATAAAATTAAAAATTTTAAAAATATAATTTTAAAATTTTAAAATTTTTTAAATTTTTTAAATAATTTTTTAAATAATTTAAAAATATAATTTTAAAATTCTAAAATTTTTTAAATAATTAAATTTTATAAATTTTAAAAATATAAAAATATAAGTTGGTTTCTTAATGCACAATTACGTTCGATTGACAGATTCATTTCTTTTATTGCTCCCAAACAAATGTCGATAATTTAAGGCCGCTTGGAGCGAATCAGACATCAAACATTATCATTGACTTATTTTCTTAAAATTGTTCCGATTCGACATGCATGCGAAACGACACAATATTAATTAAATATCCGTCGCGGTGCGACAGAAAGCAGCAACGATAGCTCTGCTATCGATAATGATAATGATAATGATCGGTCTGGAGTGAAACAGAAACGAGCGATGGAGATGAGAAGAGGATCGCACGGCATAAATTGCTCGGCGAAGTAATCACGCATTGTTAACACGGCGGATCCCGCACCTTAAGCAACCACCCGTGGCGGTGAGTAAAAGTCACCGTGGCGTTATTACATAATGCTCTAACTCACGAAGATTCTCCCACTTGGATCAGTCGAAAGCGGATTCTCGCTTCGCCTTCACCGCGCCTTCACCGCTATCTACTACCGTTATCGGATGAGCGATATCCGCATATTTTCCAAGATTTGTGGTCTGCGAAGATCGCGCTGATCGCCGATCAGCCAAAGGAGAGAGGAATGATTGACTCATCCGATTAATATGTCGCGAACAGAGTCGACATACCAGCAATCCGTAAATATAAAAATATTGTTCAAAAGAATCTTTAATTAAATTTTTTCATTAATTAAATATTTAATTAATATACTATATTAGTTAAACGTGTGAGAGCGCGCAATACAAGTTTTATTTATTAAGGCAATTAAATAATAATCGCTCCTTTAATAATAAAAGCTTAAACTTAATGTCGGAGAGAGAGAGAGAGAGAGAGAGAGAGAGAGAGAGAGAAAATCTTTTCTTTCATTATAAAAACATATATTAAATTATATAATAATGTAATAAACCTTTGGCCGGTCATTCACTGATATATTTTATCCTGTGCATAGACATACGTAATATAGTAATATTATTAAATTGCGTGAAAAGAGAAAAAATAACATGTATACATAAATCACATAAATCAATTTATATATGCGACGGTCGCGCCCGTATAAACATAAGCACGAATAAGCATACAATGATAACATATGCATAGAGCAGCATGCTTGCGATCCTCTTCGTGATAAAACGTTGGAAGATAGTAGCTTTTGAAAGAATACAGAGAGGAGGAAAGTAGCAACAAGAGGAGGGAAGGAGAATTGGCTGAGGCAGAAAGATATCTGCGCAATTTAACGGGGATTACGATCTTAGCCACTTAGAAAATCGCGGTAATAATCAGCGGGGTCCAAGAGCGGACCTTGTTCGCGAGCCGGGTCTCCTCTGGCGCGCCTCAAGAGTCTCGAGCGAGCCTTAATCGAATCTCGGACCTCGGCAGCTGCTAGTCTAGTGTATTAAGTCAGTTCCGACGTGAAGCGCGAACGACTAAGGCTAATCCTTAGAGAATCCGACGCTGCGGGCAGCACTTCGACGTGCAAGGTAGCAGCGACCGGAAATGATGGGAAAGCCATTGCACTGGATCGTTGTATTGCAGCGTACGTAAGATCTTGATTAATAATAAGATGTATTGATTTGATTTAGCATAGATCAGTCCGACAAATAGGGTGATGATTTAAATTCTGTAAGCTTTGAAAATTGTAGCCACCTGTAAATAACAAAAATATATTATACAGAATAAATAATAAATAAATACAGAATAAATAAATAAAATATTTCTTTTCAATTTTATCGTGAATTAAAAAAATAATTATATTTTGATATATTGGAATGAAAAAGTATTACATTGAATTAGAATAATTGATAATTGATAAGAAAATAATTGATGAAAATACATGATAAAAAACTACGTAATTCAGAGGAAGGTGTATTCAGAAGCAGATTATACATACATATTATTATAATAATAATTATACATGATATATCATATATTTGATATAATGTATATGTATATTATATACATATATATATATATATAATATATGATATATAATAAATAATATGAAATATGTAATATATGATATATGATATATGATATATGATATATAATATATAATATATATACATAATATATAGGATGTAATATATACTATATAATATATAGTACATAATACATAATATATAATATATAATATATAATATATAATATATAATATATAATATATAATGTATAATATGGAATATATAATATAAAATATATAATATATAATATATATTATATGATATATAATGTATAATATGGAATATATAATATGGAATATATAATATATAATATATAATATATAATATA
>JBCAUJ010000020.1:1150642-1171555 GCA_038406275.1 Cataglyphis albicans
TAATATATATAATATATAATATATAATATATAATATATATAAAATATACATATAAAGTAAATATATATATATATATATATAAAATTAATAAAATTAAAAAATATATATAATATATAATTATAAAATTATATTATAATTATATAATAAATTCTAAATTTTTTGACTGTGTTGTTATGTTGCAGTAGTGACGTTTTCGTACGCTTATAGGTACGATTTTTGGTATCGCACGGACACGCAGCGTCCGGTCGATGTGATCACTGATGTCATCAATGATCTCGGGTTAAAAATTCTTCAGCAGTACTCGGCGCACGGAAACGTGGCATTCTCACCTACGGGGGTCGCCTTTGTATTGACAGCGCTCTATGAAGGATCCGCCGGTAGGGGATGTCAACAGATCGTTGAAGCCATAGGATTGCCATCCAGGGATGTTAATAGGATTGGTTTCAGAGATATTCACCGACGATTAAGAGTAAGATCTTATAAGAGCAATGCAAGTCTAAAGAAATGTTGTCCGAAAAATGCTCCAATTTCTCACACATCTCTCAGATTCTTTTTTATCGCTTAATATTTTGCTTAATATTATATATGAGATGGATTGAATAGAAAAATAAAGCTGATAACTAGTGTAAAAGTTTGATTAGGGCGAGTAGCTTCACTTATTCATAAAATTATACCGATTTCAAGAGTTACCTCAATGCTGACGGCTTTTTGGGCGGGTTGACGCTAAGCAGGGAGAACACCAAACTCCGTCCCGAATACGAAGATATTTTGAGATTTTACGGCTTTGATCTGTCAAGTATCGAGCAAGAAGCGAATGTTACTGTCAATATGGGAGTCTCTTCGGATACAACTAAATTTCCGATGTCCACTGTTAGTTCGACGATTCCGATAGAAACGATAGATACTGGGAATGAAGATGCGACGACGATAACGTTAACTATTACAACGCTTTCTTCAGAAACAACAATCACTCCAGCCACTGCAATGGACATTACTCAACAAAGCGTCACGACAGATACAGTCGATCTACAATCGATTACAGTTGCAAGTTCCGAGTCAGCTGTTCTAAGTACGTCATCGACAACAACTTCTTTACCTGCGATTATTTCCAATGAAAATATCCAACCAGCATCAACGACAGTCATCACGGATAGCCAAACAAATCCGACTACAGTTCTCGTCTTGACTGACCAGAGTCCGCAAGTTATTTCGACAGTCGCTACAGAGGATGTTGGAACAAACGAAACCGTCGCCAAAATCATCGTTTCTAATGCCACTATGGAGAATGTAGAAAATCCTAATGCGAATATTCAAGTACCGCATGACCTAGATACAACAACGGCGGCTAATGCAAATGCGATGAGTGACGAGATACCGACAAATATTTTGCCGACTACGATCACTGCGATTGTTGTTGATGCAACGCCCGTTAATAACATATCTGTCATCGATACGAATACCGTTACCTCGAATTCGTTATTTCCCACGATATCGATGTCTTTACCCAGCGCTATAAACTCTACTACTCCGAGTCCCGTTACCAAAACTATGACGGATAACAGTATTTTTTTACAATCGAGTAGGATATTGGTAGAGGCTCTTTCAACCAGAAATACTACTCCAAAGATAATTACTTCTGTGCCTGATCTCACAATCATCGATATTGATGACGATGCTACAACGATGACAATATCATCTATTCAAGCGACAAACACGACGACTCCGACCGATCTCATCGGAAATTTGAGTAACTCCGCCAATTTGATGGACGATCAGGTGATTGCATCAATGAAAGGGAATACTATATCAATGAATCGAAAGAAGAACGAATCGGAGCCAGATTTGAAAGTTGTAATGAATGATGGTACCGTTAAAGATGAATCGACATCGCCGAATTTACGTAAACGCAAAGCGAGGAGTCCACGTGGATACTTCTCTAGCTATCCAGGTACGTTCGAGCATCATCTTCGATAATTGCGCTTAAATTACTAATTAAATTATATAATCCCGGAATATATAAACTTTTTACGCTTTACTAAAAAAATCATAAAATTATAATAAAAATTACTTAAAATATTTAATGGATTTACGGAAATACAACATTTGGAATAAAAGCTCTTCTTTTTTATATTCACCAATTCGGAATTCGGATTGTTATCTTTTAGACGAAGGTATCTGGATGCAAAACTTAGAAATTTGGAAATCGTACAGTGCGATAAATCCGGACGAATCGCCCGTCGGAGATTCTACAGCGGAGATATCGTTTCTGGTGAACGGTTGCGATGTTTCCTCAGTATCGGCCTCGAGATACATCGCTGTGCTACCTTTTGCGTACTTTCCATCGTTGCACGCTGTCGCGGTCGAGTTTCCTCTGGACGTAAGTTTAATAAATGAAAATCCATTCAACTTTATTTGGAATTTGAAAACAAAATTATTAAACTTAATTTTTTTAATTATTTTATTTTTTTTAATTCCGAATTTTTCTTGAATATAAACACGTTTTCTTTACTTAATTCTAATCACAATTCACAGCACAAGTTATTATTTTTTTACTGCATAGGCAGAGGAAGACGATCTATTTGAATAAACGCGTCGCTCTTTCTCTAATTGCAACTTATCTTTATAAATTAAATATAATTTATTCTCGAATAAAGCTATCTCACGCTAATATAGACATGTAATATAATAAATTTTGTTCTCTTAATATTTTCGAGGATCCCCGGTACAATATAATTCTTCTTATGCCGACGGATAAAACGGGTACGCATCGTCTGGCAAGAGATCTCAGCGGGAAGTCATTGAGATCGTTGAGGAAGCGATTACAGCCTGCTTGGGTCAGGGCCACGATACCTTCGTTCATGCTACGCGGTTTCATCACTCTGACGTCATTTCTGCAAAGGGTAAGCGGAATAATACGTCATAATCTTTGATGTCGATGTCAAATAAAAACAAAAATTACAATCAGCTGATCGCGAATAGCAATATCACATTTAATTTTCTGCATAATTCTTACGGTGTTTTTATTCATTTTAGAAGACTCAACAACTTACAAAGACTCTTATTTCAAGATTTTTGATCAATAATTATTTATAAAAAATCATAAAGATGTGTAAAACAATTTTATAATGTAAAACATATACATAATAATTAACAATAATAATTTTTTTTAACTTTATTTTTGCGCGTTTGCTTGATCATTTTCGAAATATTTCCTTTAAGTATCGAAAAAGGACTTTTTACGATGCGCTTCCTATATTTCTTGTTTGTAGTTGGGAATCGTGGACGTGTTCGAACCAAGATTGGCGGATCTCTCGCCCATGACATCCGATCTTGGTATATATGCCCGGGATGTGCAACAGAGTATAGGAGTCAATATAAGAAATTATATGAGTCCCGACCGTACCCATTCTCGTGAGTCGTCTAATGTCGTTCCACCTCGAAGGGATTATTATCGATACTTGCCTCCAGGTTCTCTCTTACTTTTGCTTTTCATGCACTATCGCACACATCATTCCCTTTCAATTACCTCGATAATGGTAAACATTTTCACAAATCTAATGTAATTGTATCCTTTGTTCCTTAATGCACACCTCCTAAATTTAAGAGTCCAATTTATATATCTTGTACGTATAATCGTTTTAGTATCCTCTTTTCCTTTCTTTCATAAAACGTTTCTTTATTTTTTAATTACATGTTGCATTTTTCTCTCGCTATTTCTGCTTCTAACAGTTGTTTCCTCTCGCTTGTAAATGTGATGATAAATGAGAATCACGAATCCGTTCATTAACTTTTCATTAAGTTTATATTGTCGACAGTTTAATAATTTTTCGAGTTTTATATTTTTGATACTTTTACTATTTACGATTATTTATTATTCATTATTACTTCGCTCTGCAAAGCCTGACATTATTTTACATCGATTCTATCATCGTCATACAATCCGGAATCAACTTTCATGTGATTGTATAACCGCGCGAATCGCGACAATATTAATTTATGTCTTAACATTTGTAAAATTAATCCTGTTTTGAATACAAACAAATAACCGGATGTTAATCGCATTAAATACGTACAAGTTTAAGTTGCTAGAACCAACAGCGGACGCGAATGGCGATTTGTCTCGATTGTCAAGCGCGCGGCATCGGAGATAGTAATGTTCAAAGAAGTAATCATCTTGACGTAATATCCGGTATTAACGGATGAAATTGCAAAGACTCGTCGCACGGCTTAAATGCTTTCCAGAAACGTGCGCATAATTTGTAAACGATGGCGCGACGACAATGTACTCCTTAACGCGTCATGAACACGCATCTGACGATGACCAGCCGTTATTATTGGATGCTTAGTTTCTTTCTTTTCTCTCTCTCTCTCTTTCTTTCTCTTTTTCCCCTTCGCTTCCCACTTCTTCTTCTGCTAAATCTTCATTACTTAACTCTGCTTATCCTTAATGACCGCTTCCACACTTTGAAATGTCGAGACTACTATGTGTTGCCAAAATTATATGGAAACAGTCTTCCCAGTCTTATTTAAGATTGTGAAACTGCCGAGGACAAACATAGAATCAAGCAATTAAACTAATCAAGTCTCGGAATAATTATACCGAGCATGCATCATTATCTCTTCAAAATGTCATAAAATTAAAATTACAAATGATTGCAATTTCATAGTCTCTGCTTCGGGAAAAAAAGAAATTGATAGTTTAGCTAGATACGCTTCTATAAAAATATCTTTTTTGATTTTTATAAAATATTATTAGAAATTGATTGTGCGTTTATATAGTTTTGCGAAATGCAAATGCGCTCTATTCGCGAGGACGCGAGTCTTGAGGAATGTTAGGCAACATCTATTTTGCTGTTGTGAATAAAATTATCGATTACTCTTAGAAATATTCTCAGTATTGTTGTTCAGTTTACGCAATTTTAATTGAAGATATCCGACTTATAGCAATGAAAAAAGAAACCTTGCACCATCTCTTTTTATATTCACCGAAGAATTCTGAATTGTTCTTAAACAGTTTTACGAAATTATTTTTTTCGTCTATTTTATATCACATTTTTTTTCTTAAATATAAATAAAGTATGATAAAAAATGTTTAGAGAGAGAAGATCATTTTGTCTCTAAACATTTATTATCTAAATATAAAACTATTATAAAAATATAAAACTAAGTTATTATAACTGAAAATTATTTAGGGATTTGCAACCGTATAAAAATTATAACAATATATTTTCTTCTAATTTATAGGAAAAATGAAAAGATTTCAATCTCTTACAAATTCGCACTCAAATTAAATCTTTCTCTCTTTATATATATCTTTTAAAATTTTCCATTAATTTAAACATCTTTCTTTCAATACGATTCTCCTTTGCATTGCATAAGCACAAACAATAAGCTTCGCATTATGCGTGACCAAAGTATTGCATTATTTCTATTAAAAAATTATAAAGAAACTTGTATAAATTTTATAAATCACAGATTTTTTTTAAGTATTTCTTTCCAAAAGTTTTACTGTTGAATTCTTATTAATTCTATTTTAAAATGCGCATAATTATTTTATCTTCTGTAATATGTGAAATATAAGATACATATTTTAGAAAATATTATTAATATTATTTATGATTAAAAATTGGCGTTCTGCATGTTTATTTAATAATAATAAATTTATAATTTTCTTTTAGGTAACGGTCTGTTTGAAAGAGCCGGACCTATACCTTTTACAGCTTTGCATCCCTTTCTTTATTTCATCGTCGACACCGAGACTTCGGTGAGTCTAATTGCCGGTCGAGTGGATGATCCGCTTAATTCCAGAATACTGTAGACATATATAATTTACGATATATTTTAAGATTTTTAAATAAACACACGTTTATTTGGCGATACTTATAAATAGCTATTGCATATCTTATAATGTATAGACTTCACCTTCTCCAGCTCACACACAACTATTACCAAATACACGCAATTAACATTGTGCAGATCTCTGTACAGATTCCTATTTGTAAATAAAGAAATATAAAGATAAGAAAGAGAGGCAGTGTAATTCAAAATGTGCAAGATTGAGCATTTGGAAGAACATTCTGAGTTATCTCAAATTTTTGAATGCAAGAGTGATATGCTAATCGACACAAGCACATTTATGACGCATTTGCTGCAAAAAAAAAACTATAAAAATATTAAAATTGTGATAATCATAAAAATTCATATTTTTTGCATGATTTATTATATACCGTCCAACGAAAGAATAACTTCGGATCGAATGAAAACTTGTCCGTTTTGCGCAGGTCTCTGAAGAAGTGGGACTAGAAACTCCCGATTGTACCATATTTACAAATACGATACCATACTGAGTAGCGTGCCACGCTCTCCCCACTTTATCCATCTATACGCAGATCGTGGTTATTCTCTCGTTGAACGGAATATACTGATAAAACTTGTATTTAACTGAATTTATCTAATTTGTGAAATCCAGGTACCTGGATTTATTAATTAACACTAATTTTCAAACAATAAAATAGATAGTTTTTATATTATAATAAATTTATAATTGGTATATAGTATATATATAAAATATTTTCAAAAATTCGCAACTTTTTTCTTAAATATCATATTATATCCATTTTTCGAAATAAAGTGGCAAGAACAATAACGACGTTCTGTTTAATCTCTACCAAACAATACTTCTTTGATCTCTTTATAACCTCAACAATCAGACTTCCGTTATTTAACTATAACCTTAACCTAGAAAATATATATTATTTCCTTACTTTTAGATTTATATATAAATACAAATTTTCAGTGTACTGCTACAATGTACGATTGTTTTACATATGTCGCTAGTACGTATATCCGATGATTCGATATTTCACTTCTTATGAGTATATTTCTTTGAGTATACAGCAACACCACAGATTATGTTATTTTGCGAGCGGCAGTGTAAACACAAATAAATAAATGCAAATGATAGAAGACACGTTCTCATTTGCGAGAAAAATTTAAAGTGACCGATTTGGTTTCTCGATAGTGCGCGAAGCAATATTGCAAATCGCTTATTTGCGCATCGGATTGAGTCAAGTTTTCTCCTGTCATTCGTACGTCTATCATAGTCACGTTTATCGTAGAGTAGATCAGGTGACGTTTTTCAAAATCCATGATACAAATTTGGAAATCCGCGTGCAGACGCCCGGTAAGTTGGCTTCCGCGCATCCGATCCCCCATGATATGATACCGGCCAGAAAATATCTGCCGTCCTTTCCGCGTACTTGGAGGGGGCCTCCGGAATCACCCTGCGTGTAATGGGAAAACAATAAAATTATTCTATGGATAAAAGCATCGTATTTAAATTAAGTGTAATTTATGATTTGTGAGCATACCTGACACGAATCTTGTCCACCGGTCTCGTAACCGGCGCAAAGAAAGATGTCTGGTATAAACTCGTGTCTGCCGGCTCTTAAAAACATTGATTTGCATCTGTCGTTACTTACTATCGGCACGGAAACCTTAGGAAAAAATAGTAAAAATATGAGTAATGAAGAAAACTACGGCTAAAACAGATTATTCAACTTTGCAAATTACCTCTTGTAACACTGAGGGTAGTGTTCCACCTTCGCTCAATCTTCCCCAACCCGTCACCGTTGCGTTTTCCCCGATCAGGAGATCGTCTGTGGCTGGCAAACAAATGGGCGAAATATGCGCCGCGAATGTTAAAGAGCTTTCGAGTCGTACCAGTGCCAAATCATATTCGTATGTGAAAAAGTTGTATTTGGGATGCACAACCTTCTTGGCAACGCCACGTTCCACGTAGGGCAACCTCTCTTGGACCGACGAGAAGTCATACTCGCCAACCCGTATCCGTATTTGCGATGTCAGCAAACTGAAAGTCAATAATCGAGTAACATCGATGATAATATCTCACAAAAGAAAAACGGCGACTACTCACTCGTCGACGCAATGACCCGCGGTGGCAATCCAATTCTCGTTGAGCACTGCACCGCCACACCGGTGAGTGCTCGAAAAACCAAAAAAGGATGTCCTACGTACGGACACTTGCCAAGGCCATCGGCCAAATGGCGCATCTTTACCGCCGACAATTCGTGTCTCTGGTCGTGGAAATAACGGCGGTATTCCGCATTGCATATTTTTACTCTCGTTGGCGGCTGCGACCGTCATCACGGAACCCGTTCCCTTCTCGCTCGCCACTGTCGCTTCCTCGCGATCAGTCGAGCCTTGCATAGTGACGGCATTCGTAGAACTAGCGCTGATTGTACTACTCCCCGCGATCGTTACTGTCATTATCGCAGTCGTCGGGTTAATTGTAGTGCGAATGGTTGTCGACATTAATGTAGTCGGCGTCGTTGTGCTCAACATTGTGGTTTTCTTCGTTGGTCGCGGCCTAGTTGATGTTTCCAAATGGGACGTCGTTATATAGTGTGCCGAACCCAGGGGCTTTTGATATTCGGTGCTCTACGCAAAGTGCATATAATTACCTTGCATGGCGATAAATTTTTCGATTATAAATACAATATTATATTGATAAGATATTATTATCAATTATTCAAAATTTTAATAGAAATGTTTAAAATATAAATATATTTTTGCGATTAAATGTCAAACATATAAAAAGATTATTAGGATATTAATATTGAGCAACATCTATCATAGAGAGAAAATACTTAGACATACTTGTAGCGACTCGGTCGGCTTGAAGCTCGGTCGCGATGGAAAATTTTCCGGTCCGTTCTGAAGAAGAGCAGGACTGTCTGTCCAATGCGGTTTCAAGGACGGCCTAGGTGGCGTCCAGCTGTTTGACCAGAAATGAGAGTTCGTACTTGAAGACGGTATACGTACAGTCTCCGATACAGTAATTGTGGTCATTGGTTTGGATGATGACGATGACAATGACGACGGAAACGAGGATAAAAATGACGATACTGACGAGAACGACGATGGTGAAGATGACGATGAGGATAACGACAATGGTTTCTGCTTTGTGACAAAGACCGGTTCTGTAGTTACTTGCCAATGAGAAGTTTGTGATATGGATCCGGCTGCGCTAGAATGAAAGACAATTTTTACGTTATGTCCGATACGTAATTTATGTAAAATAATAAATAGAGATATATGTAACGGAGTATGATATTAATGTGTGCCCAGCCATGTTGTAGCAATCATGTATCCATAACAGATATACTGACGTGTAGGAGATTTTAACATATTTTTCAGCCCGATAAATAATTGTTAGAAAATAATATATATGTACTAGAAAAAATATGCAAGGTATGAATGGCTGAATCGGAAATCAAATCTTCCATTTTTCGGGCAACTGCTCTTACTTCTGAGCTATTTATTAGACTTCACTTTACGCCATTTTCAACACAGTGATAAAGTATATGATTCTAGAGCGATGTTGGAATAATTGTTTTCTTTTTTTAACAAATATAGAATATTATCTCTGATGACTTGAAGACAAGATGCATACCTGGTGGAAGGTTGCTTGACGTAAATCGGTCTGGTGGTCGTTGTGGTCGATGTTTTCGTAGACAGCGTCCCGATGTTCGGTTTTGAGATAAAATTCGGTCTTTGATCTGCCTGACCACTTATCGAGATCGGTCGATAAGTAGTTGTTTTGACCGAAAAAAACGGCTTCGAGAAATCCGTCGATGATGGTTTCGATTGTACTGGCTTGGTTGCCCAATGTGGTCGTTCAGTGTGTATGAAATTCAAATTCGGATAAGGCTCTTTTGCTGTTTCCTGCTGAAAAAGCAATATTTCATTAAACTCGATGGTGCTTTTATTGCAAAGAATAGATTGCTGTTAGCCGTGATACTTTGTAGTATTAAAGACATACTTGTATTAGCCATTATCTTTTGTGATGTGGACGCGCGAGCAAGCGTGTCGCGGAAAGTTGAGCGCGAAGTGAGACGGACAACGGACAGACACACCCGCGAGTATCGAAACGCGATTAATCCTAGAACAATTATAATATGTATACTTGTCACAAGACAAATTACGCGTGTCACACTGTGACTGTAATCGTAATTCGCACGCGGCGGATGAACAGCGATAAATCTATCTCGGAATAACTCCAGTAGTCACACAACGGCACTGAAATATATGAATATTTCTCCACAAAACCGAATTTCTATAATCATTAGAATAGCGTACACGCGTTGATTGTTCTTAGCGGAATGCCCCGAGTTCGGCCGTCAGTTCGCTTTTATAAAGTCGCCTTTTTCTCGAAGGATCCAGAAGGCTCTCGAAATTCGCTCATTTCCGCCGATCGTTTTTATGTGACTTGTTTGTTACGATTTTGTCTCTGGATTCTTCGCGAAGGGCAGCGACATGCCTTTTTGCTCGGTCGCGAATAACATGATCTCGAACACCAAGATATCCATGATTTCAATTATTTCTATCTTTATATAAAATACATATTCTATTTTTATATAAATAATTTAAATTTTTTTAATCAGGATTAACTCAAATCAACTAAAATTAAAATTATCTTTGAAAAATTAGGCAAATACAATTGTTCCAAGAAAAGGCTAGTTATGACAATGAAGAAAATTATAACAAATATTAACATATAATATATATATCATAAAAAAAATCATTTTTGAATTATTTCAATAATTAATGAGTTCAAAGTAAAAGAGTTTTTACGTTTTCAATGACGGAATTGACATTCGGCCGATTTATCGTCTCCTGCACGTTGAGATCGATGTCGCCGGTCTTCCCATCATCCGGTCTCGATTCAGATGGCCTCTGGTTGTTCGGTTTACCCGGTTTGGCCGGCTTGCTCAAGCCAGCGACTTCGTCATCCGCGTGCTCCTTTCCCGGCAAACGTACTATTAGTGTATTATGGGTCTCCAGTTTGTCCTTGAAATTCAATTGACTTTGAACGGACAAAGGTTTTTCGCTCGTGGCTCCCTCGTCCGGTCTCGTCTTCTGATGATGAGAGTGACTACCGTGATGACTTCCGGGTCTTTTCGTTTCTTGTGGCTTATCTTCCGTCCACGTGCTCAGAGAGGATGCGGAGGCAGACACCGCGGGGGTCTGCAGCCTGTCAACGTCGTGCTCGGACGTCGGTTTCGCGTGCGGCCTCTTCTGCAGAGGTCTCGCGTGCGAATACGGTTTTAACGGTCTGGTCGAACTTTGAGACCCTGAAAGTTGATGGAAATTCGGTTTCATGGTGCTCGATCCTACGCTCCAACTCGAGAGAGAGAAGGTCGACGTGGTCAATCTGGTGGTCTCGTTTGACACCGAGCCAAACAGAATTGGCCTGAGTGTACTTGTAGTTGTATTGCCGTGCTGTTGCTGTTCCTGCTGCTGTCGATGAGGATGGTGAGACGCGCTTATCGTGTTTACTGTCGTGTTGTGAACGCAACAACTGCCGAACATGAATGTGTCCACACACACGCCCACGTGTGTTCCCTCGGACTTGATGCACTCCCACACAAACATGCACGTGCCTTCTTTGCTCTCGGAACCGGGCACTTTACAGGGTTTTGGACTGATTTTGTAACCTGCACATATACGAGAGGTGCTATTCTTTAATTGTTTCATATTTCCAATAACCGATAAAGAGAGAAAGAGAAAGAGAGAGAGAGAGAGAGAGAGAGAGAGAGAAGGAAAGAGAGTCTTAAAAATCGCAATGTTTTTTTTCAAGACTAAATTACAAATATCTGTGTACTGTATACTATCAAATCTGTAATTCCTTAATCTCATGCTTGCATTACATTTTTCGCGTCGAGATTGAACATTACACGCGCGTTGAAACATTCATAATCAACAAATTTAATAACTAATTTCGCGAAAACCAATGTTTCTGTTCATGTGCTTGCTTCGAAAGAATTGGGAAAGGAAACTTCGGGCGATGAGATAACATACATTAAATTTGATGGATGCGCTAAAGGAATAAATATCGCATGATGTTCTGTCGCGCTGATAGGTCATGTGTGTCGCGCACTTGACAATTAGACTGTCTTACATGTCTTACATACACGAGATCTATCTCGCTGAGTCTATCAAACTGGATGAAAGTGTACCACTTGTCGAAGAACGCGTGTTTGTGAGAAATCGCGTAAAAAAATGAAACTTAATTGCTGAAAGGAGTATATACATATATCTGGGCCCGTGTCATTAACCGAGTCATGACAAGACTCGGGTAACGTGAGTTACGACCGCGATGTAGCTTCACGAGTCGCTTTCTCCGCTTTGGAGACTGACACGATCCTGTCAGTCCGCGCCACGCTTGCATTATGTTATAGAGGGAAGTTCACAAAGATTTTTTTTTCTTTACGCAGCACATTTTCTTTTCCGTCGACGTTCGGCTCGAAAGATCGATGTAATTGTTCCGTTCTCGATACTTTCGTCGTGAGACGAGGGCGATGAGGTCTCGTTACGAAAATTACAGATTGTGAAAGTTGGCATTATGCCGCTAGATATTTCCAATTTGTTAGTCTGATAGTAAAGTCATCGTGAGTACGATTCGATTTAAAATGTATTCTCTTTCCATAAGCGAAATGCATCTATTTCTTCCGGCAAAAATCACAGCTGATCTTAGCTGATTAGCTGCGCGCAGCCAATTCATGAAGTGATAAGAGGTAAAAGAAGTAAAAATAAAGGAAAGCTTTCTTTTGGATTTTGAAGCTTCCTTTCGATTGGAAATTCATCGAAAACAAAAAAAAAGAAAGTAGCATCTTTTGCTTTTCTTTTCTCACGCTCATGAACGACCGACTGCACCTTGGCCGAGTTCAATTAAGCGTTACACATTTTTAAGGAGAGAGTCTTCTGGCGAAAAAGGAATTATGTGAAGGCAGGATGGAAGCGAAGAAAAATGAAGAAAAATGAGAAAGAGAAAAGAGAGAGAGAAGGAAAGAGAGAAAGGGAGGGAGGGAGGGAGGGAGAGAGGGAGGGAGAGAAGAAGAGAGAGAGAGGAAGGAGGGAAAGAGAGGGAGAGGAAGAGAGAGAGACGATAGCTATAAATTTTCGAGCTTTGCTCGAAAGGATACACGAAAAAGATGAGAAGAGAAAACACCAGAGGATTACAGAAAGATGCCGCGATAACTGACAAGAAGCGCGTTTAAATCACCAAAAGGCATATTACTGACTGTGACCTCGATTCAGCGTGCTGAGAGACCTGGCGATGCCCGACCACCAGAGAATCGTGGCCATATAACCGATCCACCGCATCCTGATCCCTGAAAACAAAGATGTCATTGGTTATTCGATTATTTATTGTCAGACGTGTCAGTTTTAACTAGTGTTTTCCGAGAACGATCGGTAACTAGTCTGGCGCTCTGCTACTAGACTTTGTTTCTATCAAGAGTTCTGTCAAAGAAGAGTGCATGTGTAAGCATCTACGCTTACATCTACTCTTTCGTCCTGTCTATTGTCTATTGTTCTGTTATGTGTGCGCGCGCTCCTTTCTAATTCACTTTCCCGTTGTTGATATATGTTTTTCACGTTAACCCTTTTCAGAAACGCACGAGATGTATTTCATCTAACATGCACATATGCATATATTTATATACACATAACGCGCTTTTTCTCTCATTTCCAGTGAAACTACGAGTAAGTAAATCATTACGAGTGTATCACACAGATAGCGATATCGTGCAACTTTATAATTTCTCTTCTTAAACATCACTTCACAAGCAGTTTCAATTTACGTAATATTACTATGAAAGACAGAATCATTCGGAATATTAAATGCGTCTTTCCAATCCTCGCAGCATGTACATATCAATTTTAGCGATTTATCTTATTCGGAAAGCAAGGAGATAAAAAAGGCAAAAATAAAAAGTTAAAATAAAATAAAATTTACATATAATATTTGATTAAAGATCGTTTAAAATTAGATACTTCTCATCGCGTGATTTATGCGATTTACGTGATTTATGTTAAGATAACTTATGTTAAGAAAATTAGAGTAAAAATGGAATATAGATGCATAATTAGTAACTTTTATTTCAAAGATATGCATTTCGGATTTAAAAATATCTAGATCTGCGATATAGATAAAATTAAAATAAATCTGATAACTTATTCTATTTCTACACTTCAAATTTAATTGATGACGTAATGTTAATTATCTTTTAAATTTAATTATTAAATTAATTAGTATATTAAGTAAATATTAAATTTAAAAAACGTATTCTCTTACTAATTTATAATTGTAGAATGTGTAGACTCGATGAATGCTCAGCAATAGTGTTATATAAAAACTTTCAAGATATTTCTACGAGAAATTTCTCATTTCTAATCTATCATTCCGCTGATAATAATCTGAGATCGGCGATGATATTTCAATGACACGACAGGTATCATCAAACGCGAAGCTAAGATATATCGCAAGGAACAAAAAAACTACCCTGGTCCGTCCTGTCACCGAATTCTGGTCCCACATTCCAGGTCATCGATGCAGTGTCTCTCGCTTTCGAATATTCGATCGAGGATACTGTCATTTTGAACCTGTCTTGTCATCTTCGTTGTGATTATCTTCACCAATGTTATACATCATCTAAATGTTCTCTTTGCGTTCTTACAAAGAGATGTGTATTTTTTTTTTTTTTATTCAATTTTATTAACATGAAATTTTTTTGTTCAAGTAATACAGAACTCTAAAAGACGACAGATTTAAAGAATTTGTGCGAAAAATCTACTTTTTAGATTTTTTTTACAAAGTTATTCAGATATTTGTATATTATATGCCACAGTCCTGTTATTTTTGTTTATTATCCGTTTTGTAATTATTTTGAATAAACATTTTCTTATGTAAAATTCAATTTTTTGTGATTTTCTTGAAAACGGCGAATTTCGACTGTAGTTCTCGAGCATAATTTTCTATTCAACATGTCGCATATTGCGCAACTTTTGCGGATATAGACTCGGATAACTTTCTCGATATCTCAGAAAAGATAGATGCTCATGTCGGATATTCTAAATGGATATTTCTTTTCCCGTCAGATATTCATAGATATCTATATGTAAATACTAAATTTTTACGTAATATAAATAAGTTATAAAAAAATTTTACATATCTTTTCGAAACAATATATATACTTAAACTAAAATCTATGAAACTCTTTTGTTTTTCTTCTTGTTTTTTTTTTAAGATTCTTTAATATTATGCTAATTATTATACTTAAAAAAATCACGTTTTTTTTATTATTTCTAAAAATAACTTCAAAACTCTTCATTCATTTGAAAAAGGTAACAAAATAAATCTGATAAGTAATTAAATAACAAATCAAATTATAAAATTATCAATTTTATTTAATTCTGATTTCGATGTTCAAAAGAAAATAAACTTAAAACGAAAAGAACAGAAACTTGAAAAAAACCATCTTTCGATGGTCTTTATGTAAGCACTACATTTGTAGTACAAACATTGCAAATGCAAATAAAAATGTTCTTAAATTTTGATCATATCTAATTATTTACAGAGAGTTTATTAGCTATAACTTTTTAACAAAATATTTCCAAACCTATGTTTATAAAAATTTTTTTCAAATTCAATTTTCTATAAGATTCTAAAACTTTATTGACCTGACTTGGAACACCATATATATTCTAATACAAGAGATGCTATATGCATTATATGACAAAAAAATTGATTTTGGGGCAACAGTATGTATGTTAGGCCATAGTCTCTCTAACTGCCGTTCTAAAATCGGGTCTATGAAGTCTTTTCTACATGCTTGGAACGCGGTGCTCGCATCGAAGGCCGCTCTGGGACAAGGTCAAGAAGCAGAATATAGAACTGTCGCTGGCTAGCCGGCCGCGACTCTTCGTTTACTGCCACCGGTAGCTGCGGTCGCTACCACTTGAGGCAGAACATGTACCAAGGACGAGCAAGAAAAGGTGCCGGATGACCCAGTGATCGCGGATTTCAAATCGCGCTTATCGATTCTTCCTCATCGTGACCGCTATAGTCATGTACAATAATACAAAAAGAGCCACGCCATCAATAGCGGATCATCCATTAGCCGCAATACGTCTGAGGCCTCGCGTGTTGAAGCTACTTCATAGAAGCAAGTGTGCAATTTTTTCATGACAATTAATATCTGCTGCAATTCTAAATTTTTTGATGGAAAGCATGAATAATTTATATAAGACATTTTTGAGCCTTAGATTTAAATAAAGTGATTTAAATAATAATTTATATATATAAGCACATACGAGAGAAGTGGCAGAGGAGTAATCAAATTATCCAACTCTTAATTACAGAACTCTGCCATTACAGAAAAGAAGAAAAAACATCATTATATCGCCGTTTTAATAAAATGAATAAATATTAATGAAGTCTCGTGTGATTTACAGCCGTAATTGTCAAACGGTCGATATGACCGTTTTATAAATCTTAATCATTCAATTTTCACTTTGATCATATATTTACTAACATTGGACTAAAAGGCGAATCGTCCAAGTATATGAGTCCATTAACATTGACGGTCGTGACACGATTTCGTAATACCCGCAGAATCTTCTCGCTGTTGACTTTTCAGTTCCCAGGCACGTGCCCCATGACGCGTGAGATGTGTACACTATTTGAAGGAGACACCATATAAATCAAACGTACCTAACTCTTTATGCCAGAATACACGCAAACGATGTATTGCAAAATAAACAATTTTTACGGATTTTTGCTTTCTCATAGAGCAAGCTTTGTTTTTGTAAAAAAAATTTTTTTTTTTTTTTTCAAATTTTGATGCCAATGTGTTCAGAATGTTTTAAAACATCAAAAAAACATATTTTTACAAAATGTCCGTATGTGTGTATGTGCACAAAAAGGACATGGTTGGTGTAACTGCCATAAATTTTGAGATAACGGACTTCTCTTTATATAAATAAAGTATTATTAAAGATTGATTGATATTGACTTTGCTAAAATCAATGAAAGGGTTTATTTTTTTTTACATTTTAAAATTTTCAGAAAAAAAAGGTGTTGCACTAATTTCTGCATATTTTGAGATATCGGTCTAATTATTTTCACGTAAATAGAATATTAAAGGATGATTAGTATTGAATTTGATAAGAATTGGTGAAAAGATTTATTTTTTATGAAATTTTGAATTTTTTAATAAATGTCTAATAAATTGTGCTCGCTCTAACTTCCACAAATTTTGAGATATCGGGCTAAATATTTTTACATAAATAGAATATCATTAAATAATAGTTGGTATTGAATTTGATGAGAATTTGTGAAAAGGTTTATATTTTATAAAATTTTAAATTAAAAAAAGAATGTGATTGCTTTGATTTCCACAAATTTTGTGATGTCGGACTAAATATTTTTACATGAGACATTTTTACTAATTTTATGAAGGGAAGGAAATAAAATTATAAGAAAACAATATGCAAATTTCTAATTTGCACAATTTTTTACTTGGTTTAGTACGTACATTATATTTTCAATATTATTATATATTATTATTATATATTTTCAACATTATATTTTCATTATATATTTTACTCTATAATATAATCACATGTTTTTAGTTAAATAAAGTTAATGTTAACAACAAGCTAATAATTAGAATAATGTGATTTAAAATGCAATCATGTTCTCGAATTTTATAAAGAAATTCTTTGAATTTCTTCATTTTTCAGGTTTTTTTTGCTCAAAGTCCAAGATAAAGAGATTTTTTTAGACATTTTTTGGATGCAAATTTCAAAAAAAATTTTTTTTTTAAATATATTGTATGCGTTTTCTAATATTTCTCACTTATGCAGAGAAAAAATAAAGAGCCATTTTAATTTCAAGTAACAGATTTTGAAATGTATAGAAAGAACTGACTAGAATTCGTAAAATAAACATTTTTCACTACTATTATTTCTTTTCAACTAAACAAAAATGCAATAAAAAAATATGTACTATGTTTTAAATCATTTCTCTCTCTCTCACAGACACAGACACACAGACACACACACACACACACACACACACACACACACACACACACACACACACACACACACAACTTTATCAATCGGTAGATTGGCGACTGCTTACAATATAAAAACAAACTTATCAAAAAGAGAGAGAGAATCGTTTTCTTTTTCTTTAAATTCTCTAAATTCCAATAAAATTTCATTCTTACATTTTTTTAGCAAATATAAAAAATCCGTGATAATTCTATGTTCTCCATGTTTTTGCAGAGAGTATGCACCCTGATGTAAATACAACAAATATAATATGTAATCAATAAATATTAAATTAATCATAGATGCGAAATAACAAATAAATAGACATAAGGAAGCAATTCAATATCAAAAATTGCAAGGAGAGACGGTACGATATTGTACAATGAATGAGGTTGAATGCAATAAAAACGGCACGAATCTCTCGTCCTAGGATAAAAGACAAGAACGTGTCCATTGTCTAAAGTTATTTCGCATCTACGAGAACTTGTCGAGAAAAACGTTGACTGTACGATAACCGCATTCCCGACGCACGTCACTGTCCAAAGAAATATTCCGTAACGACTAGCGGTCATCATAGTTACTCGTCTCCTCTCATTTCTGCTTAATCGTTCTCATCCGACAGCAAATGGATCTCGAGATTCTCATTCGTAACAAGTTCGCGCGATCTATACGCGTTTTCATTTGGCCGCATGCCTCTTGCATCAAAAATAAATGTTTAGAAAAAATTTCAAAGCGCATGAAAAGAAGATTCAAGCCAAAAGGATCAATTTTTGAATCTTCATATAGTAAAAATAAATTTTTCATCTTATTAATTACTCGGAATACTAATAATTTATTCTATTTTCAAAAATTTATACCAAAAATCTAATTTCGATGCTTATTTATTAATCTTGTTGATGTACGGCTTTGTAAAATTATCAGCATCAAATTTACTAAAATTAGGTATCAAATTTCTATATTATTCTCACTTCTGGTCCACAAAATAACAAAAATAATTACAATTTAACTATGCTTGAAAATTTTCTTCTAACTTTAAAAATCTTTAAAAATAAAGAATGATATCAAAAAATAGCATTAAATTATAAAAATCAAAATTAATCTGTTTTAAAATATTCGAACGCAACTGATTATACAAATGCGAAGTAGTAATCAGCCAGATTCATTGAAATTGATTACTCACTCAGTAAACAAAATTAATTTATTTTCCATGCTATCTTTCGTTTGAAGAAAACTGGCACTATCTTTCAAAATTATCAAAAAAGAAACATTTACAAAAATATTGATTTTTTGAACTCAGTTTCTTTCATCATTTTTAAAAATCTCAGTTTTTTAAATCTCTATTTATACGATTTGCGTTTTTCTCTACAATAAATGAAAAAAAATGCGATACATGTACAAATCAATTATACAAATTATAAATTCGTAAACTTTACATAATATAAATTCACGAATAAGAAAGTATTTAAGAAAAATCGTGTTATATTAATTTATATTATTTTTTCTTTTTTAAATAACACGTTTACAATATTCTTGTGACGTTTCGTATCTACAAAATATCTCCTAAAATATTTTCTTCTTAAAATAATTTCACTCTTCGAGAATTGCGGTAATCTTTTGCTCGGGAGTGCGGTGAATCATGATTGTTTTATTTCAATTGATACGGGTGAATGGTTATCAATGCGACGAAATAAAATCGCGGCAAACTCGGACGGCGAGTTGAGATTCAGAAGAGCTCCTCTCAACCGTGCGTGAGCACCCTTCCATGTGAATTAGGCTCCTCACGGCGCTTTAATTCCCGAGTAATTTAATTTATGTCTTTCCTGGGTACGTTCGAGCGGCGTTGGCAAGTTTAATGAGCGGGCGTAACAGTTCCTCCAGCGAAGGAAATGGACGATGATTAGGGAGAGTAACAGAATGCTTGCCGAGTAAGCTCCTTCGCGGCTACGTAAGAATATTCGGTGTGTTGCTAAGGAAGGTTTCCCCAAGTTTCTCGAGATGCGATTTCTTTTGGTTATAAAAGCGCGATTACAAACGCGATGACGTATGGATTATACGGGCAGCATGATGATACTAACTCACACACGGTTATGCACAAGTTGCAGATATGCATAACAAAACGCAACGATCGATGTATGTATGCGTGCGATGGCGCGTGAATTGGAGCAAATCGGAACGACGAGAAACCACGATCGTCTCTTTTACTTTACGCGGTAAAGTAGCCAAGGCGAGCATATGGACGATGAACCGGCCGGCAAACGATCATCGACGTCTGACGTACGCAAACGAGTATGCAGGATGTCCCATATAAATAGGGCACATACAAACTGATACTATCGTATCTTATCATAAAAAATAAGTATCTTTCTCCTCGGGCAAAATTTTCGGAAATTCATCGTTTTCAAAATCTCATTTTTTAATTATACTAAAAATAAATATTTCTTTATATAATAAAAATTATAATTTTCAAAATTAATTATTTTAAATTTTAATATAAAAAAATATTTATTAAAATAAAGAAAACTTGTGTTTTCGAAACAAACAGCCAAAAATTAAAAAAATGTGTTTTTAGTATAAGATAGTATTTTAGTATAAGAATAAAAAAATAAATTTTTTTTTATTTGCAAATAAAAACATATTTTGCTTTTATTTTATATTTTATTAATCAAATGTATTTGCTACTTAATTGAAATAATTAATTTCTTTTCAAATATTTAAATAATTAATTGTTTTTAATAAAAAAAAAGTTATTTGGATTTAATATATTTATTTTTCAGTGTACGATGATGCATCTTGTTTTTTTCGTATAAAAATTTGAACAATTCTTTGCAAATTTTTTTCTATTTTCTTCGTGTAAACAATTTGATAATTTTGTTATAATTAATATTTATATTTTTGTAATAAAATATTTGGAAAATTTTTATTTGATTTGACAAAGGCACTCACATATAAACATTTTCTCTTTCTCTCTCTCTCTCTCTCTCTCTCTAT
>JBCAUJ010000020.1:1180588-1194591 GCA_038406275.1 Cataglyphis albicans
GAGAGAGAGAGAGAGAGAGAGAGAGAGAGAGAGAGAGAGAGAGAGAGAGAGAGAGAGAGAGAGAGAGAGAGAAGAGGGAGAAAGGAGGGAGAAAGAAATATATATACAAGTATAAGAGACTGGTTAATTATTAACATGGCATTATTAACTGAGAAGTAATTTCCGTAGTGAATCGATTGCAGTCCAATGGGCTTAAATGACAGTATTGCAGTTCAATGGGCTTAAATAACGAACTGCCACTATGCCCTAAAGACATGTTTCAGTCTCGATGATAGTCATGAGTGTTAAAGTTCATCGCGGACAAAAGAGAGTCAAAGAACGATCTGCGGATGAATGCAAGACGAAACTAGGATGATTAATCTCTCTTATATCGACTGACACATGAACCCAACATTCTCTAATGACATGGCCTACGTAACTTTTAGTCCGTCTTCATTCCCCTTCTGAATCGAATATTGTACAGCTCGTAATTACCGTCTGCAACTGAAACCCTTTTCCGTTGCACTCAATCATATACGTATTACATATATGATACCACAGTAATCGCACGAAGAATAATTGCAGAAGAAAATATTTCCTATTTTCTTTTCAGAAAAAAAAGATATTCCAATTCCACGATATTAATACAGTTCTGTGTCTCTTGGTGAATAATTGTGGCAAAAATTTCACATTTCAACATTTTTTTCCTTGTATAAATAATGCATAAAAAATGTCCCATCCAGATAAGACATAATTAAAAAAAGATTCAGATTAATTAACGAGATAAGATTAATCCAAATCTCCGCATGATTGACCGTAACCTCTGCGAAAAGACCTCCCCGACGTGCGCGCAGGAAAGTATGTTTTTATAGCAGCGGTTATGGAAGGATAATCGATCGAAATTTCAGTGACGGCCTATAAACCTGTCATTAACACGGGGCGTGGAATGAGGACCGGTCCATGCATCAATATGTCCGAGTGTGATTATGGTCCCAGGGTAGCGAAAGCTGTGGGCGTTATCGCGGATGGCATCTTATTCTTATTATCATACGGGCATTATACTCGGCTCGCTGTCCCCGCTACTTGAACATGGCACAAATTTTTAAAGGAGCGCCTTGTCTAATCGATTCAAAGTGATATACATATAATGAGAACCGGTCGAAATCGCTCCTTCCACATCAATCTCTTACATCGCCCGACGAGAAGGTGGACATTCGCATGTGATGAGTAATGGAACGTTTGTTGCACCTTTTTTCTCAAAAATATTATTTTCAATTAATTTTTTTTAACGCGTAATTAAAGTCTCACAATATGTACCTACATTGATATGTTTAAAAGTATGAAAAATATGAAAAAGGACGGTATCAAGTAACTGCAAACATGCAACAATTGAATTAGCTGTACATAATACCGTGCTTAATATTCATTTAATCAATCTATCACAAAAGAGAATGTGATTATGCACATAATATTTAAATCGTATGAAAATTTTTATGGCATGTGAGGGTAGGCGAGGAGTAGGCGACGTTAAGATGACATGCTATTGTATTTGTAATATAATAGAGGACTTTAATTTTTCGCGCTCAATCCATGTCTAGAGAGTCTTGATAACCAATTCAGCAAGCAGATAAAATATGTTTCCGTTTGTATCATTAAATATAACTTGAGAGAAAATTGATTCCAAACTTTTGAGATCAAATCCAGAATCTCATCAAGAAGCGTTTGAACAAAATTATTGTGTATTCGTAAAATCTTCTTGATGTAAACAATTTTTCTTACAATTTGCAATTAAATATAAGTCTATTATACTTGTATTTAAAGCTTATGTTAGCTAATTTATTATTCTTTTATTTATTAAATTGTTTATATCAAAATTATTTATAAATAATGTTACCCATATTCTTCTTTATTCTTAATTGACACTTTGAATGGAACGCATAAATTCTTAAACCCAGCCCTGTTAATAGTTGTGGAGGGCAAGGGGTTAATATACTGTTAATACTACGACGTGAGACGGCGTGACACGATGCGTTATCCACATCTCTATCGAATTACAGTTGGCGAGAAACTTTAATTATAGAATGGGCTATCGTTATTAGTACACACACATACATATACGCATATATCTTCCTGAGTGAAACATGAACATTAAAAATACATTATTTTTGCTAACCTTAGATCGTATTGTCTTTCTTGCAGTGTCGTGCGCGCCGAAAAACTATCTTTTACGATTAAATTCAATAATATAATCTCAGCAAAATAATTTGTACATATGTAAATATCCATGAATGCAAACGAGATAAATTTTATATCGATTTATAGGTTAATTTCGTCAAAAAATGTACAAAAATGCGTAATTTTATTTGCTACTGTTTTTCCGTTTCTATTCTTTCTATTCGGTTACTTTTTAGTCTTATCCTTGTTGCGTTCCTCCTTTTTTTCTGGATTTTTAAGAAATGGTAAAAAAAAAATACGTGTTATTTTATGTCTCCATCATGTTTGATTTTTCCAAACATGTGTATACAGGGTGTACACATCCGAACGTTCCAGCCAGACTTCGAGATCTTATAGGAAATTTAATTCTGAACAAAAAGTTTCCTATAAACATAGGTCGAAAAATGCTTTCTTAAGAAGTCATCGCTCAAAAACCTGATCCAACAAATAAATACGACTTTTGAGCGATTAAATTTGAATCAGGAGGAAATCCGTACAGCGATTAGATCGGTCATTATTCGATGCCGAAAGTGAATTGGAGCTAGGGGAGGAGGGGGGGCATTTTAAGAACAGTTAATTTTTTCACGTCTTTATTCATTTTCTACTATTACGTGCTATTTTAGTTTAAAAAAATTTATTTTTACTTTCATAAAAGAAAAAGATTTTTATTTTTTATTTTTATCGTTTTTTCAAGAAATTTATTAAATTTAATTTTCTTTTTATTTCATCTTCTTTTCACCTTTTGCTCTTTCTTTTAAGTTTCATTTTCTTGTTATTGGAACGTTCGGGACCATCCTGTATATATATGTATATGATAGACAAATAACACATTTACAGAGTGTTCCAGGTCAGGTCAATGAAACTTCAAGGTCTTATTAGGAAATTAAATTTGGAATAAAAAAGTTCCAATAAACATATGTCCGGGAACACTTCGTTAAAGGCACTTTTTGGCACTTTTTTATGCCTAATTCAATTTCCTTATAACTGAAGTTTCATTGATTTAACCTGAAACACCCTGTATATATTACTCTTTATCAAAAAATTAGAGATAAACTGTCATGTTAATATATTTAATCTAAATAAGAGATCTGACAAGGAGCAAATCATACTGACAAAGTGAAGAGTAATCGTATGACAAAGTCTTCATTCTTAAGGTATAATCTAACCACCGCGATACTACAATTAACGTCACAAGAAGAGTTGCGTCACTGCCATCGCGCTCGAGTCGCGACTCCTTTCAGGTTCGATTTTAATTAATCGCACACTTAATCGGAATAATTAAACGGAAACGCTTTCCACGGTTGTACTTTTGCTCCACGACGACGATGGTCGTCGCGAAAATCAATATTAGCTGATGATGCCTCGGCAGCTCTGGAAATCGTGCTTGTTACATACGTGCGCCGGGAGTACGAGCACGTAGAGTCATTTACCGTTAATCGATGTCTCTGATTTACGTTTTACTCTTACTAATCCTCAACGAAAGTCCGCGTGGAATCCACCACGGAGGGATATAAACGCCGTGTCGGCAATTACGGCGGCTCGTTTTATTGCTAGTCGAGAGAGTCAGTATTTCGCGTATATTTTAAGAATTGCAACCGGTCGCTCGGTATCGCGAGAAAATGCAGTTATTATTGCTCGTGGACATTCCCGGGATCTATGTCACAGGTTTCAAGAAAGAGAGAGAAAGAGAGAGAGAGAGAGAGAGAGAGAGAGAGAGAGAGAGAGAGAGAGAAGGAAAAAAAAGAGGAGACTTGCAGTTTTTGGGCAGGCCGTAAATCACCTCAACCGGCTCTCTCGCAAAAGCGGACAACATGAATCCGCACTTGGCGCGCGACCGTCTTTTATAATACAATGTAAAAGATATATCTGACTATTGTGACTCGATAATATATTGTAATCTATTCCGCGGAAAAGACGCGAAAGCCAAAATATTACAGCGCTTCTTCGAATACAGAAAGAAAGCCGGGCGGTCGATTTAACTACCGGTTATCTTTCAAAAGGAAGATGTGTTTATCCTCGATAATCTGCACTAAAAAAAAATGTACTGAATTCCCCAAAAATTTATTTGATTAAGAAACGTTGCTTATTTAAATACCTGCAAAGAAATTCATTATTTCAATCACGCAGCAAATACAGGGTGCTAAAAAAAAACTATATCAATATTTATATGGCAGGTAGGACATACTGACACACCATACTGACACTGAATAAAAAAATCTTAGTAATCATAAGTCGAAAGATTAATCGTTTTTTCAGATATAAACTTTTTTGTTAGCATCACGACTGGCTTATACGTGCGATGTTTACCTCAGCGTTTATGGTACATGCATAGAGCTCCAACTCATGTTGTGCTTAATGTGAGAGAATTTAAACTTAAACACTGTGTTTGGTCAAAAGTGGATTGGACGTGATGGACCAATTGCATGGCCCCTTGATCTTCTGATTTAAATCCTTTGGACATTTTCTCTGGGAATATTTAAAAAGCATATATAATATATTCTTCGGATATATCTAAATGACTTATTGTTAGAAGAATTATGTGACTAAATCCAACATGCTTGTCAAATAATTCGACAGAGACCTAGAGTTTTTGAGAAAGTTTGCTTCTGAAAGAGAGTTCGACTCTATAAGAAGAATGCCAAGCGTGTATAGAAATGGAAGGAAGACATATGGAACATCTTATGTAAATATCGAGATAAAAATTTAGACAGATTATCTTCTTCTCACGTTGCATGCGACACGTAGAAGCCAATAAATCAATCATTTTAACATACAAATATGTTTATATCTTAGAAACGGTTAAGCTTTCGATTTATGTTTACTAAGTGTTTTTACTTAGTATGATATGTCCTATCTACCATATAAAAATTGAAGAGTTTTTTTTTTTTAACACCCTTTATATTTAAATTAGGAAAATATAAAATAAAAGCGAAATATGCTTTTATTTGCAAATAAAAAAAGGATTTTTTTATCGATATTATACTAAAATGCTTTCTTTAAAAAACTATTTTTCAATTTTTATTTGTAGAAAAAAACATGTTTTTTTATTTTAATAAATAATCTTTACTCTTCAAATAAATATTTTTTTATATTAAAATTTTTAATAATTGATTTTAAAAATTATAATTTTTATTACATGTAAATAATAATTTATTTAATATAACAAAACATTCATTGACAGAAAATATATATTTAATTAAATAAAAAAATCAAAAACAACATGTATTTATTTGATTAAAGAAAATTTTATTTTCAATGTGATAATGTTCATTAGGAAAAGCTGCGATTTATAAAATGATGAAAAAAAAGAAAGTTATTTGATTAAAAAAAAAGACTAAATAGTTGAGGCAAAAAATTAATTCTTAAAATTAGTTGAAAAAGTCAAAGGATGACTTTTGCGTTCTAATAGGATCAAAATTAAATCTATTTGATCATTCAATTTTAGCATTTATATGTTTCGTCATTATTATATAAAAAACAATTAGCAAAGAACAATTTATGATGCACGCAAAGACCATCTTTGATTTAAAAGATTAATAAATAATGGATTCTTTTAAATTCTTCTAGATTCTTTAGGCACACAATGGTGTTCTTTTAGGGGACACACGTATATTTTGCCATGCATCTAATGTTTTCCATTTCTCTTTTCGCATCCTACAATAGCTTTGAAAGTAAAAGGAAAATCGCGCGGACGCAACCCTATCTAATGCGAGCGCGGCCGCGTGACGTTTTACCGCTAATTTGGAGAAAGTATAGACATAATAGTCGTCATTATCGACGCTGAATGGACACTCAGCTGACGTATGTATGTACATGCGGGACGCGTGCGTCTTACGTTAATCGGCTTTGAACTAACACTGTGCATACTTTATTAAGGCATTCGCTGGTTGCGACTTAGACAATATTATCATTGTCAATTTTCGAAAAAATGTGTCTATACACGCAAAATTGTGTGTATAGAGATCAGCTGATTGTTACAAAGCTGTAAATCCTAACGTTAAGTTGTTTTACTTATTATTTGTTTCACAGCAGAAAGGAAGCAAAAAGTCAGATTGAATTTTACTGAATTGCAATTAATATATTTAGAGATATATATTTTACTTATAATCCACAATTTCTTATATTCAAATAGATATTCATAAATCTGCACTTTTTCCGTTTAAACAAAAAAAAAGAAAAAAATAAATAA
The DNA here is from genome assembly GCA_038406275.1 of Cataglyphis albicans. Taxonomy (NCBI): domain Eukaryota; kingdom Metazoa; phylum Arthropoda; class Insecta; order Hymenoptera; family Formicidae; genus Cataglyphis; species Cataglyphis albicans. The sequence continues at coordinate 1,186,971 of JBCAUJ010000020.1, forward strand.
AATAAAATAAAATAAAATAAAACAAAATAAAATAAAATAAAATAATAAAAACAAAATAAAAATAAAATATTAGAAATTGTAAATTGAGCTCACATGTTCGCATTCAAATTATGGTTAATAAAAAAATTTTATTTACGTATAAATCAAATATAAAATTTCAAGATGTACGTGTGCCTGCAATTTGTAAACTCTAGTAGAAAGATGCGCCGAACGTCGAATATAGGACAATGGATACATGTACGTGTATACATATATCGAAGATGCTTGTCGACTTTCGTTCTGGTTAGATGTAACGTTAATATGGCACTTCCTTCAGTCTTATACACGCTCAATGATTATGGAGGCAGTGAAAGTACCGAGGGAAGTGCTCGATGCGACGATTCATAAGTGTCTTAATAACTGACGAGCATCGTGTAATTACTAAATGCAAATTCCAATGAAAATTCGTTCGATTGCACGCACAAGAAGAGATTTACGTCAATTTTTTCTTTTCTAACTTCCCTGCCTCTCATCTACTTGGCACTTTCAATCGCTTTTCAGGTCTTCGAAGTAATAAAGAGCTTTAACTCGTATTTTTATGCTTATACACCTCGCATATTTGGAAATTTTGTCGAGTCGCCGGTTGAATTTTTCTCATCCGAGAGAAAGCTTCGCGCCTCGTGTACCTTGGTGAAACCTTTCGACCACACGCGGAACCCGACAACAACGTTGCAATTCATCCTTATTTTCACGTTTTGTGTGTCATATCACTGTCCGTTTCATATGGCGGCGTATATTATTCACCGGCACGAAATCCTCTGCGAATCCCACTGTGTCGCACAATCGCCTACTGACTGCTGTCAGATATTATCGCTCTAGGCTCATCTCTCAAATATGATTAATTTAATGACAAGTGAAAAACCACGCTCGAATCGCAGATATATATATTTATATATTTCTGATGACAAGTTTCAATAATTAATTCCAGATACATCATTATAATCATAGATAAATCTCTAATTGATGATATATCTATATTTTCAAATAAAAATTGAAAAAAAACTGCGGTAAAAAAGAATGATACCGATTAAACGGCAATATTCAATAGAATAATCAATCTTTTTGTTTTAAGTAAAAAAAAAAAAATATATATATATATAACACATTACTCAATAAGTCGCCGGTCTAACTAAGAAAAACAATTTTTTTTTTAGAAATCACGTGGATCTGTCAACAATGTTGCCATATATGTGTCAGACCGGGGACTTATTGAGTGATGTGTTATATATATATACATAAAAACATATGTCTTACAGACATATATTTACGATCAAAGGGTTAAAGGAGCGCCTCAAGTGCGTTTAAAGGGGGTCGTCGTCGAAAAACCGTGCTATCCGCGATCTGAGACCTATCTATCTCGTGTCATCTACCTAGACCTCACATATTTTCTTGCGCGTTGACGTAGCCGCTCTTCCCGCATTTAGATACACACGTCGTCGAGTGTGTATCGAGATCGAGGCCGATGGAAAAGTCGACAGATCTCTCTTAAGAAGGTCGATGGGTGAACGCCATGAAAAGACTTAGAAGTAAAGAAAGAAAGAATGAATGAATGAAAGAGAAGAATTATAATTGCGCACATAAGGTAAACCACGTAAGGTGAGACGGCGCACACGGCCGTACCTCGTATGTGTATCTAATATTTTTATCTTTACGATACACGCGCATCGCAAACGCGTGTCTCTCTCTCTCTCTCTCTCTCTCTTTCTCTCTCTCTCTCTCTCTCTCTCTATATATATATATATATATATATATATATATATATATAATATATAGGGTGTCCGGCGTCAATCGCATCAGTCGTCGTATACAGATAAAGCAGATAAAATTGAGAAGAAAAGTTCTGCACCATTTTTTTATAACGCCTAATAAGAGAGAGTATTGAGTAAAGTCTGGCCAATCATCGTCGATCTTTAGCCAAACGCATATATATATATATATATATATATATATATATATATATATATACATTAAAGAAATAAATTTCGTCCTTCCTTCTTTATGAATTCAGAAATAAGGTTTACATATACACTTTTATCATAAAAATTTTATTCCAGAGATAGTGTTCAAGAAAAAAAATTAAATTTTTTTTAAATCTCGAAGACGATTGGCAGAAGCATGTATTATGTTTGAAGACAATCATTTTCAACAGTTATTGTAGTTTTTATCGTATACATTTTGTTTTTTTTTTCTTTACTTACTAATTATAAACTACCAAAAATTTTTTTAATTGTTAAAAGTTAGTCCATTATTCACTACTAACGCACAATAAATTTCAAAAGAATAATTGGAGAATCGTCTAATTTTTATTATTGAATACTCTCTGCATCTCCGAAACTAAGTCGTTTATATGACAAAAGTGTATATAAACTTGTATATAAATTTATATGACAAAAGTGTATATAAACTTTTCTTTATAAACAAATCACCTAAGAAATTACTTTTTTAATTTTTGAAAACGTACTTAATGATCATCCTGTACGTGCACTTGTCTATCTCCTCTGGAGATATCGACACGAGATTAAATCCTGAGCGCGCGAATTTGTCGCGATAGAAAGCGTCGCCCCATTTAAAGCAGCTTGCCCATATTGTGGCGCATTCGTATTAAAACTGATTGACACGAAAAAAGAGGAGGAGGAGGGCAAGGTTGGGGTAGGAAAGGAATATTGAACATTGTTGCAATAATTATTGGAAAGGATGCGATAGCTCGCATATCCTTAATAGCAATGAAAGCAATTTAAAGTTATTTTGGCTACAATAGTAGCAAGAGACTGTCAAAATTAAAAAAAAAAAACAAAAACATATTTCTTATGTTTATACTTATTTATTTTTATGTTTATTGAAAAATCAAATAAATAAATTTGGATTATAAAAAGAATTAAACGATCACAAAATAATATGGTTTTCAACGTCTTCGTAAAAGAAAATAGTTGTAATTAATATTTTTCAATTAGTTGTAATTAATTTATGACAAAAACTTTTGATCCCCCCCAAAATCAATTGCGAGAAATAAAGAAAAACGAGTAAGTTGCAGAAAAAAAGAGAGAGATAATATTTTTCTATAATTTTTAGTAAATAATTTTTAAACGAGTAAAATCTAAATCAAGTTGCACAAATATTTATTAGTTTTTTTAATATACGTGAAAATTTTTATTTCGTTGGAAATGTTTTTTTCTTATCAAATTTGTCAATTGTGTGCTACAATACGCGATTTTTCATAAGAATCAATACTAATCTTAAACTTAAATAATTTCCAAACCGTTAAGTGAATTGTCAAGCTCAAGTTTTGCATAGAGACTAAAAAAAAAAAATAGTAGAACAGTCTACAAAATTTTCATGCAAAATTTTCTTTTGTCAATGTTTTGACATATGACATGTACATTCTAATAGTGATGAGAGCAACTTAAATTTCCCCGTCTTGTTACACCTGTCACAATGACGATCTTCGATATCGAAACATTCGATCGTCAATGATTCGCGCTCATCTCACTCGTGCTCGCTTTGAATCTCGCTTTGCCAACGGGCTACTTGCCCAGACAAGCGTAATTTCATTATTCGCGGCTCTGCTCATTAGTCGCGGAAATAGTCGGACGAGCGAGCGCGCGATTACGGATCGGCTCTCTAGATTCGTTCGAATTATTGCAGGTGTGCGCGGCACGAGAGAAGCCGCGCCGCCCGCAATAATTCGAAAGAAGAAGAGAGAAAGAGAGAAGAGGAAAAAAAGAGAGAACCGGAAAACGTTATCGGCATATCTTATAATTTGTGATCTTTTTTTTTTGAAATATCAAAAAAAAAAAAGAGAGAATTTCTGAAACAGAAAAAAACGTATCTGGCGAGAACAATGGCAGTACATAACAATAGCGTAAATTTTTCTGAAGACGTATATCGAATATGCGATTGTTCGCTCTCCACATGGATTACGGCCCCGATCCCAATCTCTGATCGTGATCATTTGCTACAGGGGATAAACGTGACCTACTTTATAATACCTCGCGCGTACGTATCATCGCGGCAACGCCAACGGATATAATTTCTCGTGGCAATGGGGTGTCCCATGTCATGTCCCGAGGAAATTTGTTTGCTATTTCGTGTCGATGCACACACACACACACACACACACACACATATACTGTGCACTGAGTTGTGCGCATTTTCATGAATATGAAACTTGTGTTGTTAAAATTGATAAAAATTTGTGCATCAATATATATATATATATATATATATATATATATATACGAGTTTCATATTCATGAAAATATTATATATATATATATATATTTTATATATTATTATATATTATATTTTATTATATATTATATATTATATTTTATATATTATATATATATATATATATATATATATACATATAGTATTATATTGCATATGTGTATGAAATAATAATATATTTACGTAATATACAGAGTTGGAAAATTTGGCTTAAATTTAACATGTATCGCAGGTCTCAAATGGTTCATATTAATATTTTGTGTTAATTTAACATAATATAGATATGTTAAATAATAACACTAATACTACGTTAATATTTCAATACAAAATAAATGCAAACTTCAGAATAATTTAAAATAAATTTTTTAAAATCAATATTTTTGATGATAAAATTAACTTATAAAAGAAGGTATTGATCATTTATAGTCACTCTTACTCCTATAATAAGATAAAATCAATATTTTTTCTGTATATTTTAATAGATAAATTCTGTGATTCTAATAATATGGAACATTTATAGATTTATTATGTATAATTAATAATAAAAACATGTGCACATTATGTTATTTTTACATTTTTTTCAGTTTTTTGTAATAATAATTTAATATTTGACTTCAATTAACACAACAGCAATCTGTTATATTGACATATAAATATGTTTAATATTTAGCACAAAATTTAAATTGATATATTTTTTAATTTTCCAACTGTATATAATAATTTCTCACGTGGAACATACAAAAATGTTAGTCTCTTTTAAAATATATGAAATGTAAAATTGTAAATTGCCGAGGAACACTTTTCTAACTATTATCTACGAGAAATGTGAATCCGACCGTAATAAGATACGTGGATAGATACTTGCTATTATTATTTGAAAGGGTTCATTAACATCAAACGGAACGATATATTACAGCTACTGCAGGTGAATTTTCGCAAGAGGCGCGGCAAAGATCGGGCCACCTAGAAATCGACTTTCAATTGGCACACATTTCTCGTTCGCAGCCTATATGTTTCGGAGGATTTAGTAAACGTTAGGCTAATTATTTTCCATTGGCTTCAGCTTAATCGACAATCCTATCGGCACAATAACGCGTTTATCTCGCGAATATTATACCGTTACTAGCTTGTTCTAAAAGTTTGCCAATTCTTTTATTCTTATACGCAAACGATATTTTGTAAGAAAGCTGAAATCAGAATTTCATATAAATGATACTTAAAATAAATCACAACTGAATTGTGGCATTCCAATTTTTTTAATTAATTGCATCGAAGAAAACTGTACATTAAAATTAATGAAATGCGACGCAATGGTAAATGTTTCCGGCCACTAAATTTTATTGTACTCGATTTTCGTCGAGACGGAGTGGACCACCTCGAAACCGCGTTAACGAGTCGAGTTGCGCGATTGACATACATTTGTAACTTCGCGAGGCATTTTATTCCGCAATTAAACAGCTCGCGTTCATTATCTCTATCGAAAAATTAATTATTTAAATTATATATGAATGCATAAAGAGAAAGCTGCATATACAATGTATATATAATAAGACAATATAAATAAATAAGTAAAGCGGAATTAAAAAGTTCTCATTTTTTTGTTTTGGTTTACTTATTTATTTATTCATGCTATTACTATCTTAATGACAGCGGGAATGTAAATTTAAAACAAAAGTAAATAGGATACAATAATCTTGCGTTATCGTGTTATATTTATTTACAATCCTCTAATTTTACTTTAGGAGAATTTTTAATTCATGCTTTTTCCTAATTCCATGTTTTACGACTTTTATTTCATAATACTTTTTGAAATTTTAATAATTTTAGTGTCATTTCAAATTTTTTAATAAACTTTTTTTTTGTTTCGTTTCTTCGTGATTTTCTTCAAAACGAAGCAAAAACAAACAAATTTCTAAAGAAATTTTTTCAGTTTATCAATCCCCTACAAACTTTTGAAGTTTTTATATTTAATTTTGAGACACCTTGTATATATATATATATATATATATATACACATAAAACATTATTATACAATAAAGAGACAAATGGAATAATAAACATAAAATATTTTAGTTACAAAGACATTACAGCAAAATTCAAATTTCAGCGAATTTGCTTATTCTTTTAATAAATCAGTTCATTTCGCGTGATATTTTTTATATCTTAAAGACAAAAAATATGCAATCAGACAATTCTTGAGATGAGATTCGCTTAATCAATACATTTTTAATTCGCGATAATTTAATAAAAGTTTGATATCTCTATTAGAAAATAATTTTTTTATTCTTATTTTAATATTGATATATTGTCAAAATTGATTAAAAATTATAATATATACATATATATATATATATATATATAACACATCACTCAATAAGTCTCCGATCTAACTAAGAAAAACAAATTTTTTTTTAGAAATCACGTGGATCTGTCATCTGTCAACAATGTTGCCATATATGTGTCAGACCGGGGACTTATTGAGTGATGTGTTGTATATATTGAGACAATAATTAATATTCATATTTATTTAAAAATGCTGTTTCATTGTTGTAAAAATGTGTGTTTCATTATTGTAAATAATAAATAATAATTTTAATATCTCAAGAATTATTCATGTGCTAAAAATAAAAAATACTATATTACAGATAAATGATTGTATTACAAGAAATTTTTTTTCTTAACTTGAAGCATACTTTTGAATTAGGGATACAACCTCGTAGATAATTAAAGGTACTCACGCCACATTATTTTATTAAAGATCATTTGTATATGTGCACGTATCGCACAGATGGAATTCCTATCGTCCTCGAAGCGATCACACGATGAGCTTTCGATGACAATCGGTGAAGCGTGCGAGGGTAGATAATCACGGCGATTATGTTGTTGTCCACGATATACGCACAGTCGTGCGGTGACATAATGAACGATAATGAGAGAAAGAGGGACAGAAAACAGTTATAGTTCGATTATCAGGTGTCGGGAGGCGAAGAAATATGTTTTCTTGCCTTTTGTTTACTAACGTAACGCTTTGTACGTATAACCCATATTTCATGGAATTGAGAACATGTCAATTGCTTCGCATGACTTCGCAGAGTTAATACAGCACATAATTCGATTCGTGTAGAACGGCGTAGTTTTGATTTTAAAAAATCAATTAATGTAGTGATGAATTTATTAGTCAATAAGATTATATTTGCAGTGATTAATATTTTTTCAATTAATATAATAATGTTACATATATATAAAAATAATTATGATCGTTATAACATACTTATAACTATATATATAACAATAATCAGGTAAATATATAAAGTCAATACAATTAATATCATTATAATATTTTAAATAACAATAT
>JBCAUJ010000020.1:1199270-1211166 GCA_038406275.1 Cataglyphis albicans
ATATATTGTAAATATAAAATATTTTTAATATCTATAAGATTAAAAATTTTAATAACGTTATGCAAACATTGAAAAACTAAAAATATATATTTTAAAAATATAAAACAAAACTATATTTTTAAATAATACTTAATATTTTTTTGTGGTTTAATTGTAAGTTATCGATATAAGATTATGCATACAAATAAATAATAATAAGAAATAAATATTTAATTCATTTTTTGGAATAATAATTGATTTCTGTTGAATAATTACAAACATATTATTAATAATTTTTACAATATTAATATTATTATTACATAATTATTGTTATAATATATATATATATATATATATATATATATGTATATTTATTTTAATAAATTGTTAAATTAAATAATGCTACTAAAATGTGCAATTGCATATATTGTATTACAAACAGAAACACAATTATTTATTTTTTTGCGCTAGCGTACCACATATAAAGCTTTTAAAAAAAATAAAAATAAAACATAAACTATATAATATTGTAAACTTAATATTTCATTAACTTAACGCAAATTTAGATCTCTGCATGTATACAATTATATTATTTTTAACATAAGAAAATAAAAAAAGAAATATTTTTAGAAACCTATATATGATATACTATATATTTTGCATACTTTGTTTTTAATAATACTGTATGCTTTAATTACTATTAACATTAAAGTTAAACATTTTAGAATTTTTCCGCATTGCATTTTTGTTTTACATGATTTTTTGTATTAGTCTTAATGAATCATTAAACTTAAATGATGAAATAATAACTATATATATTACATTTAGAGAGAAAGAAACAATTTATTATATTATATATGCCAAACAATATTAATTGACACACTTATGAATTTGATGAAATATTGTCCTTGTCTACATCTCTCTCTTCAATGTCTCTTAATTTGTTAAAAAGTGAAAGTACTTTATATTTGATTGCAACCTTACGTGATTTTGTACTAGAGATTGGATGAATACTCAAAAAATTCAAAATATTCAAAAACTTCTGTATAAATTTCAAAGCGCATAATGTTTATGATATTCCATGTTAAAGACATAGTACGTAGACATCAACATATCCAAAGCTTCATAAAAATAATATGTTTCCTCAATCTGTATTGCTTCTATAATTAAATAAAACATCCGGCTTTTCATATCATCTGTGATATACAACCAAGCACATACACATAAAAATATGATAATTACAACAATTTCAAATCTAAGGTAGAAAATAATATATTACCTGTAATTACAGTGCATGGTGCAGCAATAGGTGCTTCAATTTCTTTCAAGGTTGTTCCCTTCTATACAATAAATTAATTACATTTATAAAATCGCGTGTGCGTATAATGTAATTAACAAAGATAATAATATATATTCAAATAAGACTTACAGGATGTTTTAAATAATGAATAGAAATCTTCTTTAAACTGTTTCATTATGATTTTAATTAATTTAATCTCTATTAGCTCAGTTAAATTAATGATTTCTTTATAATTTTTAAGATGTCCATAGGTAAGTATTTTTTTCTGTTTCTTTAACATTTGTTCTTTTAATATATTTATAGAGTGTCCCATTAATTTATGATAGCCAATTTATGATGCCAGAATAAATATTTTTTTTGTAAAAGTATTGATCACGAAGACTTAATATTTGGAATTGTAGGTAATTCATGGACATTATTGAGAAATAATCGTTGTGCAAGATACGTTACTTCAAAATATAAATAAATTTTCTTTTAAGTGTCAGGATCGTTTTCTAGAGCATCTTGAAGAATTACTTGTCGTAGAAATTTAGTTTCGTCTTCTATTGTATCTTCTGTTTCTGAATCAACATAGTTGTCAGGCTGCCAATTACTGCACTTTGGCAGATAAAACTTTTCGTTGTTTTTTCAATGGTATGTTTAAACTTCGACTTAAAGATCTTTTCATGTATGGTTTATTAAGATAGCAATTTCTCAAAATTTTAAATATAATGTGTGACCTCCAAAACATTTATCATTCATGTCCTTGAATGTTTAGGGATATTTTTCGATGATCTTTTTAGCTACTATTTTGAATGCTTTAGATGGAATAAATTCTTGCAAATTCCTCATTTCGAAAACTATACGATTTACAACAACATGTATTATGTATTTGTTGCGATTTCCTGCTTCTAATTCTTTAAGCACTGTAGATTCCAAATTGTCCCAAAGTATACAAAAATTTGTCCAAATTTCATCGTTATCTGATTGTATTTTAATATACAGTTGTTGGCGATGAAACTTGTCGTGTACTTGATGAAGATGAGAAGATAGACATGAAATCACTATGTATACTTAGAGTATTGCAGAATGCCGTACTCTGTAATTCCGTTTCATTTTGAGGTTAAATTCTTTTGCTTGCAATAACATCAAAATTTCGCCAGAACAAAACTTTAAAACATCATTCGTCAACATTTGTACCATTCTTTTCCATAATAAGAGTAGAACCTTTAATGCCAAGCTTGTTACTTTTTGTAATAAGTTCAGATAACATATTATCAGATTGATTAATTACTAATGAGACTTTTTGTTTCCTATTGGTCGATCAAACTTTAAATAAATAAGACATGTGCGAAGTACAAAACATGTACATATTTAACACATAATAATAATAACATATTAAAAATAATACTAAATGATAAGTGATACTAAAATATTACTTACATAATCTCATAAATCAAGAGGTGAGTATTTGAAGATATAAACGACAATGGAATTTAAGGGAGTTTCAAGGATAGGATGTGGAGCGAGTAAATGAAAACAAAAAGATTTTGTCGATTTCATGTTTTTGATCTTTAACATCAAACTGTTCATATACTCTAAAATCAGAATTATATACAACATTTATTGTGCTACCCAGAAAATATACATTTGTATAAGAATTAATTATTAAAAAATATTTGATTTTGCATGATAAAGTAATCAAAACAGTCTTTTCCTATGCAGATACACATATTTGTTTAATATGTAATTTTAAAAGTAATTTGTGAAGCTATGTATTTAAAATTTTTATTCCTTTTACCATAAAAATAATCTGTTATAACGGAGGAAATATTGTCATTAACATTTTTATAATATATTCTTCTGCATTATCCGCTATTATCAAAGAAGAGTATATATTATCAAAGAAGAGTATGTATTTTTTGGAAGTTGATTTTGTAAAAATTGATGTTTATATGATAAAAATTTTGTTATGTTTTTATAATTTTGCGAATGCCTAATAAAATATTTTTAAAATATTTGTGTTCGTTTTTAAATCGTAAGGTCCATAAATGTTTTAGCGGATCAAAAGATATTATTAAAGAAGGATAATGAGATATATAATGGTGCTTTGGTCTTAATTTTATGTTTGAAAAACATATTAATCTTAGCAATAAATTATTATTTTTTTTTCAAAGATAGCTAAAGAAAGTATTAGTAATAATCTTTTAATTTGACTTACAGTACCTGCTAATTTTTAACATGAATCTTTTATAAATGGAATACTGTTGTATTTGTTTTCATTTTTGAATTTAATTTTTTGCAATCGAGAATTTAAAAAGTTATAATTAAACCATTTTTCTTTAACGAAATATTTAATACAATACATAAGATCATAAAGAATAATATCTTCTAAAAGATCACGAGCTGTACAAGGTGGCAATCCTGGATTGCACACATAAAAATGACTAAGTTTATTCAAAGGAGAATCTTGCTTTATGCCTTTTATTTTCATAATTTGTTGCGCCTGTTTTACATATAAAATGTAATTGTCTGGATTTCTATTTCTATTTTTACATACATATGTTAATCGTAACTGACTTTGAGTTATGTCACAAAAACGGCAAAAATATTCTAAGAAATTAAAATTTTCTGTAAAATTACCTATTTGATGACTTCCTAAATTATCGCCTAACATAGCTACAGTACCAATAAAATTAATTGATTTATTTGTTACAGAAATAACTATTCCATTTTTCTTTAAATTTCTTAAGTGTTCCATTACCTTTTCCCAACCAAAAAAGTCATATGTTTTCATAGCATAAAAAAACAAGCTGTATATGTTCAACTTTTGATCTTAGATAAACAGGTAAATTTCTAAGAATCATTTATAAACCGATGAGTTTAAACTTTTTTTTGAAACACTGAGCGGATTACATGCTTCAAATACATCTTGATATAATATAATTTGTAATATATTTTGATTTCCATAAAAAAAAATTATTATTTTTTACTACATTACCACTTTGTATATCAGATAATACATTATTATTACAGGAATTATAAGAATTTAAGCAGAACTGTCGGATATTGGAATTAGTTGATAAGACTTCTAAAGTTTGCAAAATTGAAACGTAATGATAATAGCATTGTTTGTGATTGTTATCAAATCCTAAATTTATTTGCACGGGCATTACAATGTAAAAATACTTTTTAAAATATACATTTCTTGAGTAAGTATTTCTAAAACAACCACAGAATTATAAATGTTCGAAGAAAGATCATAGTTACTTTAAAACATATCTTTGATTCTTTTTGTAATATCATTTTGTAAATCAATTAAAGTAGTAATAAAATGCTGCTGAGAAAGTTCCATGAATGATATGCTATCTATTAAAGCTTGCAAAGTACGTTCTGTCACAAAATATTTTGTAATTAAATTTAAATATAATTGTAAAATAACTTTTACATGATCTACTGCATCAGTGAAAAATTGATTATAAGTCTTTTTTTCTAAAAAAGCAACACAATTATCATTAATATTAATACAATTACTACTAGTATCATGATTTAATTCTTTATGAGCATCATCAGCAATCAATTGTTTACACAAATTCGTATTTGAGTGATGTCTACTAAGATATGTGTATTGCAATTACTGACTGTTTTAAAAAGTGTTTTATCAAAATAACTGGGTACCCAATAATATATTGAATTTTTTCTTTATGATAATATAACAGTGTGAATAAATAAATATATTATAGAACTATGAAAAATGCACATTGTTTTTTATTATATTTTATAGAATTTTATATATATATATATATATATATATATAAGCTATTATATATTTATTGACAGTGTTATATTTATATTTTCACAAATAAAAAAAATTTATTATATATATGATATTAAAACAATTAATAGAAATCAATATATATATATANNNNATATATATATATATATATATATATATATATATATATATACAGGATGTCCGACGTCAATCGCATCACCCTTCATATGCAGGTAGAGCAGATAAAACTGAGGAGAAAAGTCCTGTACCATTTTTTTCTATAACGCTTAATAAAAGAGTTATTATTGAGTAAAATCTGGTCAATCATCGTCGATCTTTAGCCGGGCAAACATCAGTAAGGCGCATGTAAATCAAATGGTGTATGGTAAAAAAATAAGTGTTATAAAAAGAATATATTGCAAATAATTGCATACTTTTTTTTAAAAACAATTATTTTCTGTACATTATTTGATTCATCTTATTATTCTGTACAATAAAGTATTACGATACAATTCGAACACTAAATAATTTTCGAGATATTTTATATTTTATACTAAAATATATGTCAGAATAAGATACAAAATAACTCAAAAAATTCTTAATGAAAAAATAGTTTATTATAGTGTTTTGAAAAGCTCCCGACATAAGCTATAAGAATGTGCAATAAAAAATAGGGGATCCCATTTCAGACATTAAAGGAGTCCGCATTCACACTTCACACACGTGATATGCGCAAAACGTTATCGAGCTTGTCGATGAGTGAATCGCATGGCAGCCAACGACAAAGTACAATGGCGTCATAGTTTTACGACGCTGGTACCAACTATCTTAAAGCGCGCGTAATATCAAAGCGCGTAACAGGACAAGCTTGGCGACAATCGTATGTGATTGATTCTTATTTCACATCCAGTAAATTAATATCGATTGTTGACAAGACAATAATTCAGCAGTTTATCAATTGTTCTGCTAAACATGGCAATACCATTTCATTTAATAACATATACATTATTATATAAATTTTATTTCATAAATAATAATGTATAAATATATGCATGAAAATATATTTTATTGAATTGTCTCAAATATTGAATTGTCTAAAAAAACAATTCTTAATTTAAAATTTATGCTGTAACTTAAATAACTTAAATGAGTTACATATGATTGTAAATTTATCATTTGATTTTATTTGCATAATATATACTTATGTAAAAACATAGCTATATTATGTAAAAATTATCATATGTTGTGTAATGTTATCGTATGCTATATAATGTCACAAAAAAATTGTAAAGAAGGGATGTAAACTTCCATAAATAATGAGTGTAATAATTACGCTATTAATAATGAACATGTATAAATTCATGTACTTTTACAAAAATTAATTTTTTTACTCTTTGTTATGTAAATAATTCTTTATATTTGACAAAAATTACGATTTAAAGTATAATTTATATAAAATCAATAAATTATAATTTTAATCTTATAATTTTAGTCATATCTATTATTAATAGCGTAATTAATACATATATTTTTTATGTAAAATTACATACTTTTTTTACAGTGTAGTTTTTGTATCGAGAGAGAAAGAGAGAGAGAGAGAGAGAAAGAGAGAGAGAGAGAGAGAGAGAGAGAGAGAGAGAGAGAGAGAGAGAGAGGGGGGGGGAGAGAGAGAGAGCTATACACAATTTGCAGGTATTTTTTCACCGTTTCTCGGTCAGACAAATATCAAAGACATAAGCATCTAAAATATGTCATAATTTTTCACGTCTTTTCGACTTCTGTATGTTGTACAATATAACACTTATAAAAAAAAAGAAACAAAGTCCTACAACTTCTTTCTACAACTGCATTTATATAAATGCATGAACGGAATAAGGAAAACATTTCTATTTTTCACGAACAAAAAATTGTCCACTATCGATTATGTATTATATATTAAAATTTAATAAAAATTTATTTTTATTTATTTTATTTATATTGATATATTAATAATCAAGGATATTGAATTACATCAGAGTATAATACATTAATATCTTTTTTTTTTCATTGAAATCAGTAATTTTTTGATAAAATTATAAAATTTGAAAATTATTACACAAACGCACATCTTTTATTTTTGATTTTATATTTCTTCAATATATATAAAAATTTTCATAAGAGCTCTTGTATAAAAAAAGATAAAAACAATGCAAAATAAAATAGAAATTTATGAAGAGTATAAGGATATCCATATTCAAAATTATATTCTCTTATAATTCGATTGCAAGATATTGAAACTTTCTAATAATATTAACCTCCAGCTATTGATTATATTGTTTTGAATCTAGCGCGCTACTTTTGGAAGCGGCGATAATTCTTGTATTAGCAAGTCGGATAATGCTCGTTACTGATCGATCATTTATTCCCGAGACTAATTTCATCCGTACGGATGCAAGTATATTAACGCTTAAAATTGCTTTCGCACCAGGCGCGGTGAGACTTTCTATCGATACCGCGAGATTAAAACTTTCCAATCTCTTACACGTTTCATCGGATCATCGAATCATGTGACTCGCTGTAAACGATTGTGAGTGATTTTATTTAAAGATTGTCTTTACATCACAAGCGAGCAAATGTCGATTAGTTTCGTTTTTTTTTTCCTTTTTTAAATAACTCTTGTAATTTGCTAGAGAATTGGAATTAGAGTTATCATAATCATAAAGTTATGACAACATTCAATGTAAAAAAAAGTCCAGGTATTATTATTTACCTGAAACTTAATTAGTTCCAACACCTCTATCACCTCCTGTCAAATTTTCAATGAGATTCATAAGTGGTTTCGACCACAGACCTCCATATATTATACAAACAGCTAGCGATGTGACAGATGAAGCTTAAGCAGTCATTTACAATTGAGCAAACTATATATGTATATATATATATATATATATACATATGTATGTGTGGTGCGCGCGCGCGCGCGCAAGTATGCGTGTGCGTGCGTGTGTGTATATATCTTATATATATCTTATATATTAAATGCGTAAATTAATTTGATGTTTTTTATCTTTCAATCAATTATTTAACTTTGGTTTAAATTCAAATATCTTGTTGTTTAGTATTTGAAGTGATAATCTTAAGGTTTAAAATGCTCTAATAACTGACAACATAATTTCACAAAATAGTCAAACTTCACATCGAACACGATGGCATGCGGCAAGCAGCATATTAGACATTGCATTCTTTTTGCTTTTCAATTGAAAAAAATCATGCCAAGGCTGCAAATATGATTTGCTCTGATTTGGAGAATGGTGCTATAATGCATAAAATTTGTAAAAAGTGATACCAAAGATTTTGGAGCGATGATTTCTGTTTTACCGATAAAGAACGTCCCGGCCTTCAGTCGGATGCTATCGTGTTCGATGTGAAGTTTGATTATTTTATGAAGTTATGTTGTCAGCTATTATATAGAATATTTTAAACATTTAAAACTTAAGACAACTTCAAAACTCACTAAATAGCAAGAAAATATTTGAATTTAAACCAAAGTTATAATTGAGTAAAGGTAAAAGCATCGAATTAATTTACGCATCTAATAGATTTATTTTTGTTAATTTTTATGGACGAAGGAAATACAGAACGTATTGCTATTGGTTCTAAATATGTTTTCTGAGTTTCTGGACAATGAAAATAATCATTTGTAACAAAATGTTTATTACAGATTGTATCATATTTACTGGAAGTCCAATTTTGTCTTTTTATCGCATTCAATTAGAATGTCAATTGATAATGATTTTTGAAGGAAAAGTTGTAATATTTAATATAAATGTTTTGATTTATAAATATTTGATGCATATTTAATG
Source organism: Cataglyphis albicans (assembly GCA_038406275.1). Taxonomy (NCBI): domain Eukaryota; kingdom Metazoa; phylum Arthropoda; class Insecta; order Hymenoptera; family Formicidae; genus Cataglyphis; species Cataglyphis albicans. The sequence goes on from JBCAUJ010000020.1 coordinate 1,208,146, forward strand.
ACACATAAAAATCTAGTTAAAAATTAAAAGTAATATTTAATCTAATAGAAAAAAGTGTGTAGTTAAAGTTTCTAAAAAAAATAAGAGAAACAGATTATATGTATACTTACTGAAAAAATTGATATTTTGTTCTTTAGAATATCTACTTGAACAGTCAAATATGCTGCAAATCTTTGGCGTTTTTATTCTCATCTATGCACTATTGTATATACACTTATTTTACACAATATTTTTTAATTTATTTTTTATTAATTATTAATTTATTAATTATTAATATATTATTAATATATTATTAATATTATATATTATATTATTAATATATTAATATATTAATTAATAATTTATTAATTTATTTTAAAATGTTTTAAATGTTTAAAAATGCGTTTAAAAAAATGAATGAATGATGTTTGAATAACACACATATCGAATTCTACGATACTCGGTATGACATTCTGTCCAATTGTAAATGAGTCCCTTATTGTTTCACGCGTCACTATATGAGACATAGAAACATAGTGTTAGCAGTTACATGACAGCAATCAAAATTTATAATGTTAGCAGTCTAGGTATAATATAATAGAAATCTGTAATTTTTCGACTCTCCGTCGACGCTCATTCGCATATTGAATACTCGACATCTCGAGAATCGACTCACCAATTTCGAAGCTAATCGTTCCTCACAATGCAGCCGTCTGATATCGTAGGGCAGTCAATCGATCGTTATTCCCGGCTCATCTTTCCTGTCGATCGTTCTTACGAACACGTGGTTGTATATTCACGCACATTCGGAGACGATCTGACGCACACGATACACATGACACGCTCAGACGCAACCGCGATACCGGATCGCGATCATCAAGTGCATCATCGCGCGCGATAAGCGATGCCTTAAAAAGGAGGACTTGTCAACGATATCCAGCTGGTCCCTTCAAGATAATGTATACCTTTGTGCGATCAATCGATTGCACTCGATGATGATACGCGTGGTACGCGTATTGCGAGAGATCCACGCGCGTTTCCTCGGCACGGCGTGCACGCGGTTCGACTACCGGTCGCGCTTTGCGGATCACCTCATTGCGTCCAGCGTGGACGAGGAAGCCGAGATGGGAAGGTAGTAGGGAGACAGCCGCACAGACAGGCGGCCTCGTGCCGCGGCAATAACCACGTGTCATCTCCCGCCAGGATTGTACGCGAGATGGATCCTCGGCATGGGAGTCCGGATCCGGCAATCCGGATACCAAGGAGTCATCGTCACCACAATCTTCCTTGTCGTAGGAGAGAAACCATGAACTTTTCACGCGCTTTTCCACTTTCGCAGGAAAATAAATCTCCCCGACAGCTTTGGCGATTACTTGAAACGACACGTGCGCGGTAGCGAGATTTCGAATTGCGAATTAGTCGAATAGGGATTTTGACATTTGCACGAAATCCTTGCTTTTCTCTCTGATTAACGGTCTCGCGTGTATAATTTTGTAACGTGAAAATTGGAATGTCATTATACGGGTTTATACCCCGAGGAAAGTTTCGCGTGCCACTTTGGCTATCATTAAATTAGACTATAATCACAACGACGGGGGAGTGGACGACAGGATAATGTTGATAATATTACCGTAATGATAGATCTTTTCGAGACAAGGCAAACAAATTTATTTAAGCGATAAAAGGATGCTTCTTTTTCGATACCGTGCGCTTCTTCAGTCATTTTACGTAATGAAGTGAAAATGAGCTTTCCCTCTGTTCTCGACACCATTCAGCGCCCGGCACTGTCATCTTCGCGAATCCGCGTCGCGTATGAAAAACTTCTTTATCATTACGAGAACACACGATCTTACTTCTCTTATTGATTATCGATTGAAAGAAAAAAATACCGATGATCCATTGGTTAGAGATGTAAAAAAAAAAACGAGTTTTTTCCTAATAGAAAAAAAAACCGGTTAAAATAAGACGTGGTTCTTTTCGTTGAAAAAAAAACAAATTTTGTTTTTTTATTATTTTTTTGAATGTAATATTTTTTTTTTTTTTTTTTTTTTTTTTGTTAACAGAATTTTTAATTTAATTTTTTTTTAAAGTAATTTTAATGGATTAATGACACTTTTGCGGCAAATCAGATACGATATGATTCGAATAATTTTCAATTAAATACATAATATATAAACATATATAGCCAAATAAAATGCCAGCTACATTTAAAATAATAATAATTAATCCAAATCTATTATTTGAAAAGTTAAAAATAATGAAAAATCAATTTTCAAGTAATCAAAATATAAAGATATTAAATATCTAAAAAAAAAAATGAAGCTTGTTTTTCTATTTTCTTCTCTATTTTGGTGAAACTTGATTATTAAATTTAACTTGCATCGACTATAATGCCGGACGATTAATTAAGAAAAAAATCAGGAAAAACTATCAACGTCGCCAATATAAAAAAAAAAAACGCTAGATGATGAAATGCTGAAGGACTTTTTTTCGCTGTCGAGTGCCACCGACACGCCGCGTGACGATAAAACCGCTGCTGAATTCCTTACGCTCGTCGTCGCAATCAGTTCAACCAACGACGCGAACGGAAAGGAGTCAACCGCGACGGGGGACGACGTAAGGCGAGAGATAATGAACGTATTTACGTATATACACGCCTGTAGAGATGTATACGCGCGTAATTGCCAGCCAGTGTATTGCCGTCCCTCTCGCTTTTGGACGAAGTGGGTCGTCCTCCTGAAGAGAACAGCCAGCGAGGGGCCGACGATCTTCTCTCTTATGTTAGTATCTGTCAGCCGCCACTCTACTTCCGCGTCAATCGTTTTCCGCGAGTCTCACCGTGGACAATCCTCCTTAACTTAACGGGGAAAAACACCGGCAATAAAACCGCAACACGTTTTTCCGATTGAATAGCGAGGCATGTCCTTCGAATATCATCCGATATCAGGATTGACGAAATTCCACATTTTTGGATAAAATCTATGCCAATGGAAAAAATCGATATTTTTTTTCTAATTTAACTTTTATCCAATATATACATAT
>JBCAUJ010000020.1:1222425-1234941 GCA_038406275.1 Cataglyphis albicans
ATTAATATTATTATTATATATTACTATATTGGTATATATTACTATTAATATTAAATATTAATATTAAAAAATAATGCAAAAATTGTACATGTTGCAAAAAAAACGGACTTGATATTTGACATCAGTGTAAAGATATTCGAAAAAACGCATTTTTATGAAAAACGAGAAACCGTCAAAACCGAGAAAAATATCGCACAACTATCATATTATGCGTAAATATATACAGTATATCGCATTGACATTATGACAGTTCCATCAAAAGGAATTTGCGCAACTGCGGAGCTTCAAATATGATTAAAGTGAGTATTAATAAGGAGTTATGAGAAAATTAAGTTGAAAATAAATATCATTTGCATAAGCATGTAATGCCGAGGAAAATATTGGTGATTGTATTATTATGTTACTATTTATTAATTAGTAATTGGTTTTTAAGGTAAATATATCCGTAGAATGTATAATATTTGAAAATATTGTTACTGTGTGATCATCTGTACAATAATTTTTGATCGAATCAATTATATAGAATATACGTATTGTAACAGGCCATCGATATAGAAATACCGATTGTTGCGTGATTAATGAATATTAAAGTTACTTATTATGTTACTAATACCATGAAAGAAATTTTTTCATTACATAGAATCAAGCTTTGTTAATCGGATAAATAGATTTTTATTTATTTTTAAACATATATATTTTATAAAAAGATTGCATTATCTCTGAACAACTTTTTTTCCTGGATATAAATTTTTTAGAAATATAATAAATATAAATTTTTAATTTTTATATAAATAAAATAATAAAAAATTTTTGAAAAATGTTGAAATATTTTACATGTATTATTATATAAAATATTTATATATTTATATTTATATATTAATATTTATATAAAAAATTATTATAATTGCCAAATATATTTTAATTTAAGTGTAAATAATTTATTGTAAATATTTTGTTTTCTTTTTTTATATGTATGTATTTTAAATACCGCAGAGCATAAACAAGTATTTAACTTTTGAAGTTCACACGATATTCAATGCACGATAAAGAAAATAAATTATAAATTATTCTTCTCACGATTGTTCTGCCACCACTATATGCCTTCTCAGATCGCTTTCTCTTTTCTTGATGGTTTTCTTTCATGGCACTTACACAACCACTCACCCGCGAAAACATATTTAATTACGATTACTTGCATACTAATCAACAGAAAATGACAATTGCGCGACACTTTGCATGACACTCTCGACATTAATCGCACATGCAATATGCACTTTATTTTATATTGCGACAGGGGAAACATACAGTTTACATGAAACTATGATCTGCTTGAAAATTGTGCGATTAAATTTACACCAATTAAATTTGCAACAATGTTGTTTCTAATGAACATTCTTATTTTAAAACGACTATTATATTATATTATAAATATAAACAAATGTATGAGTTAAAAATTAAGGTAAATATATCCGTAGAATGTATAATATTTGAAAATATTGTTACTGTGTGATCATCTGTACAATAATTTTTGATCGAATCAATTATATAGAATATACGTATTGTAACAGGCCATCGATATAGAAATACCGATTGTTGCGTGATTAATGAATATTAAAGCACGTAATTATATCACAACAACTCCAATTACTAATTAAATGCGCCGCGAATTATTTACTCGACTCGGAATCGATTTATTTTTCATCCGCATAAAATCCGCAATAAAGTTTTATTCATAAAAATAATATGGGCAACTTTATCCGGATATCGCGCAATATTATGAAAATTGAATAATTAGTTAATTCTCTATCCCACCGAAAAATATACATCCAATTAACATTCAATATAATTCATTTACGTGCAATATAGTTAAAACACAAATTATGCAAAATAAAACAAAAATATTATTAATGAATAATAGATACATTAGCTTTACATTATTAAAATTATTCATTATAGTGGAAGACGTATTTTATGTTTTTATTTTGTATTATAGTATATCGCGATTTAATTAAAAATTCTTTCAATCTACATAATATATCGTACGATATCTAAATAAAGTTGCCAATATCATTTTTATTAATAAAAATAAGAATAAGAAAGAAATCGATTTTGAGTCGAGCAATTTTATGACACATTTGATTAGTAAATATAATTGTTGTTAATTTTATTTAGTTAATTAATTTTATTAGATAATTGATATTGTTAATTGTATAATTATGTTCTTTTAATATTTGTCAATCAAGGAGAAAAAAATTCGGTATTTGTACATCGGTGATTTTTTTTGTTTTAAAATACGCATTTTATGTATGTATAATTTATTCTATTAAATTTATCTATTAAATATATTCTATTAAATATATTCTATTAAATATATTATTTTATTGTGCAGATGATTGCACAATAAAATAATATATTTTCATATAACATTTTGCGGTTATTGATTTTTATTTTTGGTTTGTGCATTTATTTATATTTGTATTATATAATATAAGATAATAATTGTTTTAAAACGAGAAATATGTATTTGATAACAATAACATTGTAAATTTGATTATGCGATTTTCTAATGTTAAGCAAATTGTAGCTTCAGATAATTGTGATTTTTATGTTCTTATAAAATAAAATATAATATAAAACAAAATGCGCATTACGTGTGTGATTAATGTCGGACATGCTGTGTAAAGTGTCGCACAATCATCGTATTCAACTAATTAATGTACGAATAATTAATCGTGTTTTTGCGAGTAAATATTACTTGAAGGAGCAGTCGCAAAAAATCAAGAGAGAAGGCGGAAGCGTAGGAAAGCATCAGTCGATGGCGAAATAACCGTGAGAGATGAGCAATTTATATAATTTATATATTATTTAATTTGTTATTTGCTTTTTATTTGTAAAATTGATTGGTTATTTCATATTTTTGCGCAGGATATATATATAAATTATTTCAACATTTCACATTATGCAATGTTTCACAAATTTCTCATTATGTTTAAGAGATTGATATTTTTATTAATTTATATAATTTTATAAAGTATATAAATTAAATTACATAATTTTATAAATTTTTATTTATTATTTTTTATTGTTATAAAAATTTAGATTTAGAAAGTATTTATTTTAAAAATTATTTTTTTTATTATACATACATATTTGTTTAAAAATTAAAGGAGTAAAAGTTTTATTGCGCGGAACAATTTCGAAACAGGCAGTATTAAAAAATTTATTATTTTGCACAATTAAATTTATAAAATTAACATTTTTTAAATATAATTTAAAGTTAAAAAAGACTATGTGATACATATACGCTTGTGTATTTGAATAGATGCGCGTATATTTGAAATATTTTGTAGGCGCAATATTTTACTTAATTTATCTAGTATTTGAAAAAATGCAATAATTTGTAATCTGTGTCTAATGTATAATGCGAGAGGAAATTATTTAGGAGAATTACTTTTAAGAACGCTCTCTAAACTTTAATTTGAAGTTAATTTAATTAATTCAACTACGCCTCTCTTCGGAAGGAGAAGCAATTATAGGCCATTCAGAATCATATAATTCAACAACGGCGGACTTATCCTAATTAATATTATCCACTTTACCGGCTTCTTGCCATAGCACTCGTTTCGGCATACAAACATTTAGGTTAACGCAGTTATAATTTGATTTTCGTGCAGTCGCATATGTTGAGAAAATTTAACACGTTGCAAATAGCTAACAGATGCTAATTAAATTAATATTAATGACTCGGATGACGTCAACGTAAAGAAGAGAAAGAAAAATACGTGCGAGGGGCATGTGTTTAAAAATACTTAAATATATACTTCAAGTATGCCCTGATAATAAATTAATCATAAATTAAGGATAAACTACAAACTTATAAGGATAAATTATCGTTGGCAAGATGAAAGCTAAGCTTGTGCATATAATATACGCAGTGCGGGTGAGAGTATGATGACAGCGACAATGGTTATAATGGTGAAAGTTGTGCACGCACTTGAGACGTACGTGTGGCATTCATTGCCTACCTCATGCCTGATAAATGCATTGAGAAGACGAGCATATTTATTATTTTCTCCCTACGTTCCAATATTCGTGCGAATCCGCGAGCTTGCACGTCTACTTTTTTCACGTTACATATTACGCGCCTTAAATTAAGGCATACCTTTTCGTTTTTTCTTTCAATTTTTACATTTTTCTTTTAATTTTACTCATCTAGTGAAGACAAAGATCTACGTCACGATATTTAAAAAAATATAATAGATTACCAATTAAATTGCAAACTAAGCTTTCTTTTGGAAAATTAACTTTGTCGACATGGCAGTGTGATTTGACTATCAGCTTTTCCGTTATTGTGGTTTCAAAGCGGGAAACAAATGCCTCCGTGTTTGGCTTTTTCAATTTAATGGAAACCGCACAATTTCACGCAGATAATAGAAATAAACCGGCAAAAGAGAGAGATAGAGAAGGGGAGGAGGAAAGGGGAGAAGATTTCAATTGTCTGGCACAAATTGTTCCCAGCACGTGTCGATTCGTCCAACAAACCTAATTTCAGTTGCAAAGCCATTTCCATTGAGAAAATTTGCAATAACTGAAGAATTTGTAGAGGTAATTCAGACGATATTGATTATTAGCTAAAATGTAATCAGAACTCGTTGTGAATACTAAAGCATTTAGGAGTAGTGATTGCAGCATCTGCAAATGAAAGGAATAGCGACAGCTCTAGAGTATCCTTTACTGAAGGATCGATTGTAATGTATAATGTGCTGTTTGAGTAGGTTAATGCATTCTGTTATGTGGGTGTTCATATTGCTTGTCGCTTGTATCAATTCGAAGGAAATGAAGGCATATGTGCACTCGCGAATATCTAATCTAATACATCTACTAATAATAATAGGTCGCGCTCTCGAAATTGCATTCATAGAATTTCTCTGTTAGCTTTGCAGATGTTAGCTTCTGAGAAACTGAATATCACGTAGTACATGATCTTAGCACACGCAAGTAAATATAATTATTTCATAGAAGAAAATTGAATTGACATTTGTGCATTATGCATGATACGATCCGCTTTAGAGAATAGTAATTTTTATATAACTCGATACAAAATTCAAAACAAATCTATTTATAATTTTATATGCTTATTTTTTAATGTAGCCTAATATACATATATTTAATATATGTTTACATTTTCTTATTGTTATTAAGGAAATAATAATATAAATAAATAAGTGTAAATAATAAGTAATGATAAACCTAATAATTTTAATTTTTAGAGTTGTTTTATGTGTTTTGTTGAATATTTTTTGTTTCCTTTTTTTGCGATTTTCTCTAAAACTAAGCAATCGCAAATGAGCAAATCTCTAAAGGATTTTTTTTCTTAATTTATCAATTCCTCATACGCTCTCGAAGCTTTTAAAGCTGTATATGTATATATATATATATATATATATATATATATATATATACATATACAGAAATATAGAATGTTCCAAATTTAAACGTATTCATGTAAATGTAATTCATGTATATATATATTGTTACGTCTCTGCAGTTTGGCGATTATTTATCAAGTCGGCTTTGAAATTTACGAATATTTCCTTGTCACTGGATTGTTGATAAAAGCAACGACGCACATTTTAAGAAAAGAAGAACAAGAAAGAATCTCGCATCAAATGCCATTCCATGCAGACCATAAAGTAAGAGTAAGGAGAGTTATTTCAATGGTGTAGAGTACAAAAAAGTAGTCACAGAAGATGTTCCGTATGTGGACAGGTTTGCCGAATGAAATAACTTGAACCATTTTGTCGCCATCTTGAATATTCATATATATATTTGTATAATGTTACATTAAGTTGTATTAGTAATTGCTAAAAATGTGTTAGCGACACATTATTTATTAAATTACTATCACAACTGAACGTAATATTATACATATATGAATATTCAAGATGATCCAAGTTATTCTATTTAGCAAACCTGGCCACATACGGAACATTTTTTGTGACCATTTCTAATCTAGGTAGACAACTCTCCTTACTCTTCCTTCATGATACAGACGTATTTGTTGTTGCGGCCATAATTATTATCTCGTTGTGTTATTGGATTGAAGTTGAATTTATTAAAGTTATTTAATTCTCTTAAAGATGTTCTGTCAATTTCATAAGTGAGTGAGTGGATCGGTGGCGCGACACGTTAAAACTGAATTCTGCTTCGAATCTTATATAGCCTAAAGTCGTATATATATTTTGCAAAAAAATGAATAGGATACAAATGTGCATACATTAGCATTTATAATACTCTTCAGTATAAACAGAAAAGAAAAAAAATGAAGACTCTTCGCAATCGTGGCTTTGTTCGTTCAACTGCATCGTCGATATCTTGTTCGATTAGGATCATCACATTCGCTCTCGTCCTTCTCATCTTCTCTCGACCGTTGTCATTTTCATTCCGCCACGTCGCGCGAATATAATTTCTTCGCAATTATCGTAAGTAGCAAGAGCGAGGGGGAGATTATTAACGATGGAAACAGGTTAACGAAATGAAATGGTGCGATGACCATGCGTTTTTTAGAGATTTCGCGAAGAATATTGAGTGATTTTTCTTTTGAAGAATATGGGGGCTGTAAAAGAGAAAGAATGGCGGTGTAAGTGGGTAAGTAGGCGCGAGAATATGCTCTCGGTACTGCTTCTTTTTTTTCTTCGGCCGCCGCGCGTCGAGATAACCGCCTCCGCGTCTGGTCGCGATTCTTCCCGCGAACAATGGTACATCGCAAAACTTGTACGGACAATATAACTATAAAACGCTTCTCTCCCTCGGTGAATTTAATCGTTCGGCATCTTTGCCTCACCGTGGTAACAGGTCGAACGGATGGGCGTTTAATAGATACAGGTTTCACTCATTAAAGTGAGATTTTCTGTCGTGTACCGAGTCTCAGGCGAAACTCGATTTATCGGCGTGCCCCGTTACGTTACATACCACTGCGCGTCGACCGTTTTGCGGTGCAAAAAAAAAAAGGAAAAAACTATATGAAACGTGGATACGATCTTAATTAAAAAAAAATACGAATTATATATGTACATTAATGACGACGATCGGAAATTATGATAACGTGAACGCGAGTGCACTTGCAATGTGAGTAACGTAATTATTTCGTGGAAAAACGGTTTAGAGCTTATTTACAGTCGATTAGCGAAGAGCCGCGCCCAAATTACTGGAACGCTACTCGTGTAGCATTCCTCGCTAACGTATTACGAAACAATACTTTTGCGGGTTAATGCGAGGAGGTTTGTTCGCAAATATCAAAAATTAATTGACGTTTCTTAAAATTGTGCTGACCTTCTCAGCTCGTCATCGTGCGTAAGTTGCACATGAGCGACGTGAACGGGCTGAGAAATCACGAATGAGGAAGAACGAATTTCCTTATGAATGTGAATCCTGGTGATAATCACTAGAAACACAAAGAACGGCACGGCTTTCCTCGTCACCCAGGAGGTACCGTGCCCGGACGCGTTCCCGTTTTTTTACATGGCGGGAATCCCCAGGAGGCCTACACCATGCCACACATATATTTTAGTAAACGTGTGGAAAATAATACTATTGCGAAAACAGAAGGACTATACGTAATTATTGCTTTATTGTCAATCAATTGCTCGTGAAGATGTGCGCAAAGCCTCGTAAGAATGTTCATATTTCTGATACAGCTTAACGTTAACCGTTCGCAAACGATATCGGCAAGGCTGCATCGTGATTAGATCATCTTAATGACGATAGTGTATTCATATTATTATTATATCGTACAATGTAATTACTTTTTAATTTATCGATCTTAAAAAATTTGTCTTGGAATTTCAGAATGCAATCAAATCAAAGTGTCTTATTAACATTTCACGAAGCGAGTTAGTAAGATCTTATTGTTAGTCTTGGACTTGATTACATAAACGTTCCTTTAGAAATAAATTTAAATTTATACGGACGGACAATTAATAATATTTACCCCGTACTTGTGACATACATGGTGCACGTGCTTCTCAATGTTAATGAGATTTATCGATGGAAAATTGAAGCTCGCATCTCTCGTTTATTTTATCTCACTGTTATCGCAAAATGCGTCACTTTAGTATAAATATCGTCGTACCTGCTTGATTTTTTCTTCCAAGCTGCCGAGATCGTTCGTAACGGAACGGAGAAGACCTTATATTACTATGACCGATAAATCTCTTACAATTTATTGGTGTGCGTATCTTACACGCTAAGCACTTATATATATATATATATATATATATATATATATATATATCCAGTGGATGTAATACCTCTCCGATGGTATCTGACGTACAGACTAATTTGAAACGCAGTCGGCCAACAACGCGATCGTGGGCCAAAGAATCCGTTGGTGCACGATAAACCGATCACGTGAACTCAAAGAGATGCTACACGCTACCGGAACGGAGCCTTATATATCCTGGAAGTTATTGATCATCTCTTCGCTTCCAGTCAGGTCAGGTCGGTCGCGCTCGGTGCACGTGCGCAGATTCTTTCCGCCCGATGCGGACGAAGCGCGGAAGCGCTTCCTCTACATATATATATATATATATATATATATATATATATATATCTTATTCAACGTTTTCAAATTGATAGATTAAGCCATTGCAATATATACGCATAGACTAATTTTAGTACAATGGTTATTCTTAAATACCTTGAACGCGATAATAAATTTTTATTATCTGAAGAATATTATCAAAGATATTTAGGATCCTTTATGAATGTTTAAGCAAAATCTGTTAACTGTAATTATATTTAATTGCCTTGACTATTTGATAAATGTACGAAAAACTATTATAACAAGTTTATGAACGATTAATCGTTTTGAATTAAATGAGTTCAATTTTTCATGTCATGTCAATATACTTTCATCAAAAATAAACGTTTAATAAAGATCCTTCTTTTTACATTTCGAAATTTGGAGCAGCGAAACTTTATAATATATGGTTTCGATTTCGAAGTAGAAGTAAATTTTTTTTAAATTTACTTCCACTTTGAAATATTATCGATTTTACTTTAATTCAGATGATACAAATGTTTGAAGAAAATCTTCAGAATGTCTGAGATGTCTAAAAGAACGTCTAAAAGATTAGGACGTCTGTTAGATGTCTGTTAAACTTTCACATTGTCGGGAAGCGAGACCGAGCATAATTGCGGTCATCTAAAATGAATACTCGAATTATATTGTGGTTGTCGTGAAATTCGCATCTCAGGTTCTACATAAGTAAAAACTGTTGTATAAATATCACATCTGCTTCTCTTTTTTTCCCTAATAATTCAACATAATCAATCAGCAATCCGGAAATTAATTATACAATTGATAATTTTTATAAATTTTTATAATTTTTTACACATTATAATTACATTGATTTTACATACATTATATTTTATGCATTTTAATGTTTAAATATTAATAGACGTCTAACATTTTTGTTAGATTAATATTCCAGGACGAAACTCAGCAAGAAAAAAATATTCTTACAAATATCTTTAATAATAAAATAATTTTCGTCTAATTCTATTTGATTATATTATAATACTTATTATATACTTATTATATTATTTTTGTTACATTATAATTATTATTATTTTGTTATACTATAATTCTTCATTTTTTTAATTAAACTTTTTGTTATTCCTTTTTATGTAACTTTATAGACTGATTTCGATTTTTTTATAATTTTATATAAATTATTTAAAACAAATATTATTGATAGTTGTGATGCTCACGATTTATAACGATGAGTGTATTTTTAAATCGAGCAAAATACACATATTTTACAATATGAAAATTATTTTAGATAACTGCTGAATATGTATCAAACAAGTTTTCTTTTAACAGAGTATCTTAATAAAGTACAACTAGATGGCAGGATATACTACTTCCAACAGTTAGCAGTCAGTTTCAGTGGCTGCAGTAGATCACAATAAGTACTGTGTGATTTCGCTCCGTAACATTAGTCTAAGCAGAATGTTACACATACATCTATAATATCCAGATACTGGAATGAGATCCAATGTGCTTCATCTTGAACATAACAATCTAAAAGACACATTTTAAGGTATGTATGTTATGATATTGTGTACTGATGGTGTAGACGTTATACCAAAGGTTATAATGTTTCTAGTAACTATAGGTGGCGTTAGCAGAACTATCATTGGGTGCGTTCAGGAGATATAACCATTGCACAACCGTTGAGCATCGTCTTGTCAAGATTCGATGTTTATTTGTTAGTTCTAGAAGTAAGAACCAATCATGTTCGATTACTATTCAATGATTATGCAATAGTTGTGTCTCCTGAACGCATCCATTCTACGCATTTGATAGCTCAAATAACCGATTTTAAAGATGCTTAACAATTAAAAAAAATATAAAGTTTATGAATATAGTTATATTTGCATTTGAATAAAATTAAATGTGAAACTAAATTATTATATTAAATGCAATATAAAAATTGAATTTAGAAAGTTACATTCTCTCTATCGACTCAAAAGCTATAATAACAGCGATAGAATAATTATAATCTTAAATAGTCGAGTTAGATGCACATATTTTGTATAATTAATTGATAAGTGTAACACTATATTTTTGCTTTCAGGATATATTTTAATGAATTAAATATTAAGAAACGTATGATTTTAAAATTGACATTTTGAAAAGAAGCACGCTGATTAGTCACTAAATGAATGATAGAAAACTGCTTGGTTTATAATGGGGAAAATGAAAAGAATATTGAGACCGTTTATAAAAATTAAGCGCCTTTCGAGAAGAAAAAAATTTATTCTATTGGGTCGCGAAATTGAGAAACATATACGATGGAGATGGAAACGAGACAAAATGCATACTATTTTGGAATCTATCGCTATGGTTAATTTCAACACATTAAGAATTACAACGGATCCAGATATTGATATGGATTATATCAAACGCATGTCAACCGTATCAATTTACGATCATAATTATAGAAATCCGGGACAAGAAAACATATCCGAAGTTTCTATACATATCAGACCTGATGTGGTACGTAAATTGAGCAATTTAGCTATCAACGATGAAAATGAAACAAATTGTAACGCGAACCCGCAACAGGACATCGGATACGATATTTTACAACAAACTTCGTATCTTCGAATAAGTGACAATAATGAGCCGGATATAAATGAGAGAATAAAGAATATCATCGTATCGGAGAATGTAAATATTAAGTAAGACAAATTTTAAAGAATTAAATAAAAGAAATTATCTGCTTATTTAAAGATGTATGAATCATATATCGAAATATTAATAAAAGTATGAAAATTTCGTAGACTGTTACTATTGGGTTGTTCGGAAAGTCATTTCGTTTTTTTTGGGGAACATGAAAGACAGTTTTCGTATAATGAATAAATATTTTATTAAATTATATCGAATTCGACAAATTTAATCTCTCACCGATCTCTCGTGTGGTTATTCGCCGATTTGCATCAACTAATGCCTTTATCGCATCTTTGTCAGCTTCGAAAAAACGAAATGACTTTCCGAACAACCCAATATTTCTTCTGAATATCTATATAAAAACTGAACACAATTCTCTTAACGGTTTGGAAATTATTTAAGTTTAAAGTTATTATTGATTCTTACGGCATATTGTAATATTTATTGACAAATTTGACAAGGAAAAAATATTACCAAAATTTTGTGATAATTTAACTTTTTTCAATAATCATAACAAATAATCCAAATTTATTTGTTTGATTTTTCAAACAGTATAAACATAAGAAATATGTTTTTTTTTCTTGACAGTTTTTTGCTACTATTGTATATCCAAAACATCCTTAACATAAATGCTCTATTTATTTCACATGTCGATATACATGTATATAAATATGCATTTTGCGTATGTGCATGCGTATCTTTTTTAATTCTCTTGTGACATGACGTTATTTGCAATTTAGTCTTATATTATATTAAAAAATGTTATGTATATAGTTGTAAGTATTTATATAGTATTTGCAAACTAATTATTATGTAATTAACTAAATATAACTTAATGCAATCTTTTTCTAGAGAATATTTCTTTCTTCTTGTCTGTGAATATTTGTGAATTATGATATATTCACAGTGTCATTAGATAGTACGCCTATAGCATAGGGTGCGAAAACTTGAAGAAGCGCAAATAATTTTTTATAGGCGCCAATAATTTTTGAAGTGTCCAAAAAAATTGACCGCTCGGTCTGCAATAATCTCCGTTTTAATGCTGATTATTTATATAATTCTGTTTAATCATGTGGTGGCGAGCTAGAAAAACAATTTTTAATATATCTTTTTTATCTCACTTTTACAAAATGTATTAAAAAACAAGATAAAATATATTGTGTGATATAATATATTATAATCTATTTCCAATATTAACTCTAACACACACACACACACACACACACACACACACACACACACACACACACACACACACACACACACACACACACACA
>JBCAUJ010000020.1:1236202-1249850 GCA_038406275.1 Cataglyphis albicans
GAGAGAGAGAGAGAGAGAGAGAGAGAGAGAGAGAGAGAGAGAGAGAGAGAGAGAGAGAGAGAGAGAGAGAGAAAGCGAGCGGAAAATTGACTGTGTGAGCGCTTCACCACTACGGTGCCGCATCACTACCGATGTGCGTCCGGCTAAAGGTCGGCGCTGATTGGTCAGACTTTAGTCAATAATAACTCTTTTATTAAGTTTTACAGATCGAAATGGTAAAGGACTTTTCTGTTTAGGTTATTGTGCTCTACTCGCTCACGAACATTGGCACAATCTTTGCAAGACATCCTGTATATAGTGCTATTGTTTTGTATATGGAATGTTTCACTTTGTTATCATTTATACTGTGAGAGCGAGTAGACAATAATTCCGTGTATTATCATAGTTCGTAGTATGTACCTCATTACATGTTTTTCGCGCTTAATAAGGAAGATCTTTCTTTTAAATATTTAAAATTTATATAATGATCGATTTTTTGATTTTTCAATTTTTTTTTTGTATTAAAATCGATATTTTAGTACCAAATTTTTTTATTATATTGATTTTTTTTTCAAAATCACGTATTATTAATAAAAACCGTAATATAATAATGCTATTTTTTATATTATACAAAATATTTATTTGATATAATAGTGATTTGATATAATAAATATTTGATATAATTTTTTAATAAAAATAAAATGCGTTTTAATTTTTTTGAGAGAATCCATAATATTTCTATAAATGCAAGATTGATTTTATAACAAATATTATTTCAAATTATAAATCTTTACAAATTAAATTCCTTCTACTTGGTTACTTAATTATTGATTTCCCATTTGTTTTTTATTTTAAAAAATTTTTATTTTAGAGAACAATTTTTTTATAAATAATATTTTAGAGGTAAATATTTTTTCAACTTTAACATTTTTTCAATTTTTTGTTGCGTACAAGGAATATTTTTTATGTAATTGGCGTACATTTTTTTACCTTAATTTGTAAAGTTTTTTTAATGTCGCATATTCGCGAAAAATACCAGAATTTATGTTGAAGTGGATGATCATCAGTTTTGTAAAGAAGTATATCGGGTTGCCTATGAAGACGAGTGAGTTTAGATCAAGCCGAGATATACAGCCATAACCTTGAGTTACACTGTTACATGAATATGTGGAGCACGTTCTAATTCAACTGAACTATGAAATGTATGACAACAGGAGATATTCGACTGATTGTATATACTATATAGACCCGTTTTATATATATATATATGTATATACTGTAATTAAAATTCGAATAGTCTAAAGTTGTATTCTTGATACTTTGATTTTTAAATGACCGGGTCAAAACTTTCAAAATTATCTCAGAAGAATTTATATCTTATTTGTTTAGTTTGATTAAATTTGTGAAATTAAATAAAAAACAAGTACCATAAGAAGAGTTTAAGATAATTTAAATAATTAAGCAATTTATAGAATTATATGTCTTGTTATTTATACATATAACGATTGTATTATATTTTTTTGAAGAATCAATGCACTATAGATTCTAGTGTGTCACATATTGCATTTGAGGAATTTGGATGCAACTTGATGCGTCAGAATCGATTAGGTAGCAAAGATTGTTATTGAAGTTTCAAGTTTCAGTATAAAGGCACTATAATAGTGTTGCAACTACAAAATACCAGCTTTTTGGAGTTCTGTACTAAATAACCTGTTCTCCCCCATTGCATTATAAATTATAAATTATTAATTTAACCCTTAATTTTTTTTTTTTTTGATCGCATTTATTTCGATTACATCTTAATTATAGTGAATGAAGAATTCTTTATAAACCAAAAATATTTTTTCCTTAGCTATAAATCACAATGAAATGAAATTAACATTAAGGCAAATCACATAAAACTATTATCTTCTAGTTTAGCGATTGAGATATAATAAAGAATATAATAGTGTATTAATAACTACAAGCGACTAATTGAATTACATGCAATTAAGATCTGGTTATCTGGTATCGACTTGCTGTGCTGCCGCTTAACAGATAAACAAAGACAAAAAAATATTCAATTGTAAATTGAAACTTTGACTCTAAATTGATGCAATGAATTTTAATTGCACTAACAGGATTTCAAGAAATGTCCTCATATGTAGAGTGATTCACATACAAATTTTTTAATATTTTAAATTTGTATTAGTTTCTAGTTTTTAATTTTTCTATTATTTTTTAATTTAATGTTTTTTTATGTTTTATATTACCTTTTTTTGTTTAAACTTCAGATCATATGCATATAGTATGTATTGGAACATATGTAGATGCTTACACATTTTCAACAATTTTTTATAATCGATATATGGCAATTATTAGATAAGTAATTTTTCTTTTAATTTAATTTTCTTTATTTTTCTTTTTTTTTGGTTAAAGTATTTTTATAAATTATTTTCAATTAGTGCATTTTTTTAGAAGATCAGACAACTATTTTGTACCAACTTATTTTGATTAAAATATTTTTATATTGTTTATCTTTTTTCGTTTTTTTGTTGTTTTTGATATCATGTTATTTTTGCAAGATATATTATATACAATTAAAATAATATTAAAATAAATATTAAAATAATTATTTTGTACAAATAATAGTAACTGATTTGTAAATTTTCAAATAACATTACTTCGTAAATACATACTTTTACATACAGAACGCGAAGAGTATAACATTGGTCGGAAGCGACCGAATCGCCGCCGCGTGCGGAACGAGATGCAACAAAAGAGGCACCGGGGGCCACGTTGGGTCGCCTCTGGAATGGAACTGGAAACGAAAGGCATGTTGAGCGGGGAGTACTGGATGCCAGGCGTATATGTGTGTTGATGCAAGTGCGGTGGCTATGGCAGACACCGAACCGAAGGAGTCGGTCAGTCAGTCAGTCAGTCGCAGTCGGCGAGTCGCTCTCGGCTGTGTCGCGCGATCGCGTTGACATCTTGTCATTCTTCCTATTTTCTTTTTTTTTTCTTATTCTGTGCGGTGTTTTAATTTAGTGACTTTGAAGAGGACACCGGTTTTGTTGCTCATCGACAGACGGAATTATCGTGCGAAATGCGCCCCGGCGAATGCGAATTCTGAGATCCTCTTTGAAAAGGTAAAGACTTTTTTTCGTTGATTTTGTGAATTAACGTGAAATATTTTGCACATTTGCAAAAAAGAGCTGTTTGTGAATGTAGGATTCGAAGCTGGAGAGAATGAAATTCGGCATTTCTACGCATATATAAGTCTACGCGTATGGAGTTGTGGATATCTAAAGCGGATCTCTTGTGAACTTGATTCACTCTGATACGCTACGTGAATCCGTGATGGATAAACATGATATTTTGAATTTGGCATTTACGCGGGTTGTTAGCGAAAACTAGTATGGAAAATTAGAGGTCCAGGATGAATTTCGAGTCGAAAAATTGATGATATCTATCATTTCCCTCTCTTAGGTTTCATTAAGCAAGCATCACGATCATAATATGATCCAGGACAAATATGAGATAAGCACGTTCACGACGTATATATGAATTGTAAACTGATGGAATCTCACTGAAATATACCTATCTGCTCACCGATAATAATTTTGATCATTTAAGATTGTCGTTTCTGTGTGTATATGTGTTAAAGAAAGATGGGAGGAAGAAAAAAATATTATAGTGCATTATACACACAATAAACAAGTTGTAAAATATTTTCCATCACAATATAGCAATCACAATCGAGCAATATAATAAGTGCGTTTGCGTTTAGGGAGTGTACGTATCTGAGACATTTATTTGTCTGTGGTTACAAATTCTATAATCATTTTATTTAATAAAAATTACTACGTTACTATATCAATATCAAGAATAATTAATTTTGCAAGAGAAAGAGAATTTAAAATTGTATGAGCCGCAAATTTCATAATTTTATTAAAACAGTAAAAAATAAAGTCAAAATAAAGTCAAAATACGTCCGTGCTTTTATCGCGCATGTGCATCTGTCATTATTCTTAAAATTCTTCATTTAATTTTATGATCTTTTTAATTTATGCTGAGAAAATCAGATGGAGTAATGAAATATTTTTCTTCACCTCAACACAGTTTCTACATATGGAAAAAAAAATAAATGATAAAACATTTATTTCTTTAGAAGACTCCACACATGCGGTGGATTAAATTCGAGTCTGATTTTTTTTAATTTCTTTAAATTTGACTATTCGCGTTTCCGCCGGCTTTCGCGTGCAAATTTCTTCGTGACATGCTGCGCTACGCACCGTTATGATAAAATGTTTGGTGATAATATGTCTGTAACCTGCATGTGATAAAACCTGGAGCTTCTACTTTCAAACGAACCGCGTTTGCGCACGCAATGCCCAAGACGCGCACGTGCGCCTGGATTTACGCACGAATAAATTCTTAAATCGTTTCTGCATTTAATGTTACGTTTCTCGTTGCCTGCAATTCATTCCTTCTTACGATATGCCATGCGTTTGTCGTGCATGAAGTTGGAAAGACAAGGACAATGGATATACTGAAAAAAAAAGTTGTTGATTTGACTAAATGTGTTCAATTGATTATTATTTTTTAAATTGAAATATTTAAGTTTAATATGACATTAAATCTAACATGACGTATTTGACTTAAATATTTCAATTAAAAAAATAGTAATCAGTTGAATGCAATTTAGAAAAGCTGCATTTAGCTGAGAAAAAAAATTATTAATCAAGTTAATAATTTTGTTTCTCAGTTTACAATTCGAAGTAATGTATATAAATACTTCATTACTCTTTGTCTTCTCATAGTTATTTACATGTTACAAATATATTTAAATTTTTCATTGTGAAAAGAGAAAGGTGCAATTGGACGCAACTATAGACCTACGGACGTATGGACTGTATATGGACCGAAGCCTAAGGTAACCTAATATGGTTGACTAATCAAAGGATCCCATTTTCAACTGGCCAAAATAAATAGCGTCCAATTGATATTACATCTCGATTAAGAGAGTGACTCGGAATCAAGTGAATAAAAGATTTGAGATTCGTGCCGGAAACAAGAATTTATTTATATTCGATGTACTGTCATTCATGATGACTCTTACATGTATTACTCATACTTCTGCTACGTGAGTTGCGCTCGAGTTCTTTTTAAGCACAGTTTACACGTTGTTGAACCAAGTAATTACCTACATCAATAATAATGGCTATATTTATAACATTTTAATTCTATCGATTAAAATTATTTGCATCTCATAAAGATACAACATATATGCAGATTGTCCCTGAAATAAGTTGTCAAACTTTAGAAGCGTATTCCATTATCTTGAGGATTTAAAAAACATTTTTTATGACTATATTATCTTCTCCGTCAGAGCTACAAACAACTTTATTCGCGGCACAAAATTGTTTTCCAGATATATTTATCCAATCGGAGAGGATGGATTAATCAATTTAATTTTTTTTTTTTATTATTAGATAAAAAATTATTTTACGCAAAGTATAATTGAAAACTACAAATTGATTTTTTCTTTAGCAGCAGATTTTTCGCAGTACATGCACTCGCTCAAATTCTCCATAATAGTACTTATTTATCAATGTAATTAATCATTTATGTTTTTATAATAATGCTAATCGTCTTAATCATTCTTCCATAAACGCACAGCACAGTTATTAAATGCATAGTGTTTAATAACTTGTTTTATCTCCTAAGAAAAGATTTTCGTATAATATGCGTGAGTCATTTATGTACCATGTGCTACCTCAATCTTTCTCTCTCTCTCTCTCTCTCTCTCTCTCTCTCTCTCTGTCTCCTTCTATTTCTTTCGTTTATCGATTCATAATTAAACTCGTAATTAATTCTATTTGCATGATATTATATTATTTTTGTATAGTAGTAGTTATTTTATAATGGCTGTGTTAGAGCGTTCAACTTGATTTATTTATTTTTTTAAATCACACGCATTTGTTATACAACTGCTTTCTACGTATATCAATATATCAAGATATTAATTGCTATCAATACTTTTTACACAATTTTGTGGTTTTTTTTTTTCTCTACAGAACAGAGTAAGAAAAGATGAATTAATATGATACTTTGGACGTTATTTCTTAGGAGTTAAAGATTTGAAAAAAAAAAAGATGTTTAAGAAATAATCTGCGAAACGTTGATGAAACACAAAACACGATTGAGAAACATCCTGTATAAGTGAAAACGCACACGCAGCAAGCGCGAATAATTACGCGCGATGATTATATCCGAAATTATTCGCGTCACGTAGAAAATTTCCTGCTGTATAATTTTTTGCTGCATTACTCGATACGAAATATTATTACTGTTGCCGTCGTACCGGCGTAGAATGCAAAGTCTCACGTTACCTGCGATAGCGCTACGTAGGGAACATTTTCAACTCTTATATACGCATTCCGATGCCTCTCAAACGTGCGAAAATGTCTTGTGTCCAGTTTGCAAAACTTTTTTTTTTTATAACGATTAACATATAGTTGTTCTCTTTTCTTCATCTTTTATGGCCTCTCTCTTTGTTCTTGTATCAGCATAATAATCAACGGAAACGACTCGTATCTTTATCGCAGTAAAAGCATGACCGCGCGCGATGGATTTCGCATAACAGTTGAAAAGTTTCACTCGCGGTTTAGAAATCATTATTATGAAAATAAATGTTTATATTTACAAGATTAGACCGACAAACTTCAGGCAGTTATAAAGAACACCAAAACAAACACCAAAACAAACACCAATTTTATCAATAAATGTGTCCGTCAATGAGCCGTTTTGGCATTAGAAAATCTAGAAGACTAACAAGGAAACCTTGCGAACCCGAAAATTCTGATTTTGATGAAACTTTATGCGCATACAGAGAGGGGAGGGAATAAATAGATGAATTAAAAAATTTCCTCTAATTCTAGGACACTCTGTATAATGTGTAGCTGCGGTCTAAAATATTTATCGCATCACATTGTAATATCATACAAGTGCGGAAAGACTCGCATTGTACATACGAGATTAAGTTTGCGGATGTGACGAAAAAGGGGGTCCATCACTCGAACAATATCGCAGCAATTAGTAGTATCGTTAAAGAAATTAATAATGCCTTTGCCGCTCGCACATTTTCAGACTTTCTATATAATTACTGCACAAAATGTAAGTGGCAGTAAGAGCGAGTGATTTATAGCTGAAGATAAAAACAATCGATTTCACAGAATCCCACTTCAGAGCGGAAGATCTACGCGATGCGCACTAAAGGTGTCCGTGATTTTCCTATTTTAACGAAGATTTATTAGCTATTTTCTTGCGCACTTGCGTTTTATCACTCTGGATATGCCTGGAGAACTGAATAAGATAAAGAGTGCTCAAGCACTACAATAGAGTTACGATTTATTGTTAATCGTGGACTTTCCAGTCGACGATAGAAACGAAATGCGCATCAATTAATATACTCCCCATTGCGTCTCTCGCGTCGACGTTTTCTATTCATCGTCAGGAACGCCCGAAACTACCGAATGCGTGAAAAGTTCAACTCGTTTGTCATTGTCTTTATCGCGTATTCGTGCACCCCACAATGAAGATGAAATCATCCAGAAAGTAAATCCAACGAATTTCTTATCGTTTATCTACTTGTCAATCAGAATATGTTTCAAGAAAATTCGGAATTCTGGAAAAAGTTCGCGTCAAAAATTTCAAAATTAGGAAAATTTTGAAATACTTTCTTCTTTTTTAATAACACTTAAATTATTTTTCATTTTTTCTTTTGTACATTAAACGATATTTTACCTTCTTAACTCGTTTATATTTATATCGCGAAATCTGTATCTTATCTTTGTGTGAATTTATTATTATTAAAAAAGTATCAATAAATACATTATAAAATTTTGTTTACTATTGAGATTTCATAAATTGTATCTTTTAAATATTTTGCGAAATTTTTATTTTTCGACTTGATATAACAACATCCTCGAATAGAAGATTAAGTATGTGGATCTGTGTCTGTTTGTTTGTGTATCGTGAATCGTTGCAATTACATCTGTTTTAATTGGGAGATTATAGCGGCCTTTGGTAACGGACGAATTTTAAATAGAACGGAAAGATTCTCGCGAGAGCTGTGCACGACTGCATTGTTCCTTGCAATCCGCTAAAGACGATACCTGAGAGAACTCACATAGTGAAGAAGAGAAACAACCGCGCATGCAATCGTGTTTGTTTTCTCTCTTTCAGTATCATAATAAAATATGTCGACAAAAGATTTGAAGATTTCGAAAAGAGAAAAATGACCGTCTACTGGATTCAGGCGTTTACGATTGTTTGTTATTATAGGATCAGGCATTTGAAATAAATTCCAATGATATCTAAAATGTAGTCCTTTCTTCGATTTTTCAAAGAATCGTAAAATTATTTTTCGTAAAAAACAATGGTAAAATAATCTAAAAAAATTCTGTAAAACATGTTTATCACTTTTTATTGTTTTCTTAGTTACAACACTGGTCTAAGTTTATTTTAATTTAACATAATTTACTGTGTCACATGACAATCTCTTCAAACTAGATAATCAAGATATCGGAAATATAGGAAGAGAGATTTCGAATAACTGGAAAAAAACACACATTTTGAGTGATTGAATGAATCAACAAATTCTAGATTTTTTCTGCATATTTTTTTTGTAATATGAAATATCGTATGTAATGCTTTCTTCGTCTTGTGATGTAACTACTTGATGAGCAGTTATGCGTTCCGCTAACGGCGGAATGGCATTCCAATCTCGCAGCTGCGCGAATTGAGCAAAACGGATCGTCCATTTCTAGATGATTTAGCATCGATCAACGTTCCGAATCGGTATCCTCCTTGGATATGGGGAACTCGTCGGACTGTGTATGTAGCAATGTTTTCATTAAATTAATAGCTCTCGGGTTAATTACCCGCGAGAAGGACGAATGCGCGCATGATGTTAGCCGTGAAAGCCACATAATTCAATAATTACGTAGATCGAATCAGTTTTCGAGGTGGCGAAACTGCTGCTTAATCATCGCTCTCCACGAGCGGGCGATGTTTCACAAGAACATAACCTATCTTCACGCGATGCGTCTATCGTTGATCAAACTTTCGATCGAGTGTCTTGTAAGGCGTGTGTAATGCGTGTACCACTTTTCAGACGCCATATCTCTTTTTAGATTTGAAAGAGAATTATCATCGATTTAAAAGGAACTACATGGATCGGCTACGTCAAAAGATAATAAATCAAATAAATTTGATATTGCGCAAAGCATTTTCAGCTTTTTAAAATATAAAATTAATAATTAATTTATGAATTCAAGTAAAGATTTATCTTGTAGAATATAATTTAATCTCAACATCGTAAATATTATTTTATATTGAACGAATTTTTTTTATAATGACTGTCGTATAATGGTGTCGATTTTTAAATTTTTTTTTTTTTTTTTTAGCAGAAATTCAAGCAAAAATTCAATATTCCATATATTTCCATATTATATTGTTTACATGAGATTACACAGGTCGGCGAATTTGATCTCATTCGCGACATTTCAGGCTGGACAGGATGATTTTGAAGGATTTTGACGCCAATTTTAAAGTCAAATTTGTTGATGAAATTGATCCATCACATCCGCTTTTTGAGATAGACGCAGAGAAAAGTGCGAAAAATCACATTTTTTTGCCCTTTTCGATCGGCTATGTCTCTGAATACGAACATATCGCAAACTTCAGTGAGGTCTCGAATTGAAGCTTGAGACTTTTCTATATAGAAAATCTTAAAAGTCCTAAATCAAAAATTTTTATCTTAATAAAATCAGTAAAAGTGCAAAAAAAACACTTCTTAATTTTTGATCAATTATATTTCTAAATAGAAGCGTGGTGCAAATTGAAGCTCAAGATTTTGAGTTTACGTGGAAAATTTGAAAAGTTTTAAACAATCATATTTTTTCATATTTTTTTCTGGTAAAGAAATGGCATTTCCACAGAGTAATACAGAATGCGCGATACTAAAATCACTTCAAAAACAAAAACTGTATATATAATATGTTGCTTCACAGCTTCAGTTATACTCAATTAAACATCTTCAAAATCTTGATGAATTTGTAATTCATTTCCATCCAGAGGTTTGAAGTATAAAATATGGGTTCCTTTTTTAGTTTTTTTCAGATTTTTGACAGAATTTTCTGGGAAAAATATTTTTAGTTCGAGATTATTCAGATTTTTTTACATAGAGTAGAAGTTTTAAGCTTCATTTGAGACTTTTTTTGAAGTTTGTGACATGTTGCTATCCACAGATATATCCGATCGAAAAGTGCAAGAAAGTGTGATTTTTCGCTAGAAACTCAAGAACTTGACGAACTAGCTAAGAATGTATCGATTGTGTTAGTTTAATATCACAAACATATATGTAACAAATTCTTTTAATTATTTTTACTTTGCGTAAGTGGAGGGGCGGGGGGGGGAGGGGAGATGACGCTTGCATTAGTGATATTTATTAAATAATATAATTTTTGCAAAATGTTTTCACCGTATTTTAGAGCAACAAATTCTAATGTAATTGTTTTTTTATTTTATATATATATATACATATATTAGTACAGAGGAGGTCTTAATGTTAAGCCAATTTTTCCCTTTTCCTCTCTTCTTTAAATTTAAATTTTTGTTAAATGATTTGAGCAAAAATCCGGATTATGGCAACAAATTAGCACATAATTAGCATTTAATCATTTGATAGATGCGACTTTATTTGAGAGACTAACTTAATATGGGTTGAAGAACGAAAATAAAATCTCTCACACAGCATACACAGATACCAGAAATAAGCTGCAGCATGAAACGCATCACGAAGCAATTTCTAATGTATAAGAAAAAGGCTCTTCGAGTCAAATTCTAAATTTAGAGGCCGGTCTGTTTCTTTCCAAATTTTTCAGCCGGATTTTTTAAGATGTACTCGCGATGATGAAGTAAAAGAAATGGATAAAATAGTATAAAGTAATATTTGTATTAATCTCTATATAAATAAGACAAATGCCTAAATATATTACTTTTATTTTCTCAATATTATCTATTTTTGTTTCTCCTTGCTAGTATTATCATCTTTTAGTTTGTGATTTTATTAGTTTTATATTAGATGGTTAAATTTTCTTTACTTTTATATCTGATTCTTGAATTTAAAAAAAATTTCGAGCAAAAGTTTCGAGTAATTTGATTTTATTAAGCAAGTACTTCGCGTAAAAAGCTGAATAAACACATGTACATCTTGTTTATGTTCAGTAATTCGTTAACTGAAGAGAATTTTGTGTGCCAAAAATTTATCAATACTATTTTTTTGTTTAAATAATTTCATAAAATAATATAATATCTCACTGAAATCTTTTCACATTTCTTATTTTTCTTTATTTATAAATTACAGATAGTTTCATTGTTAACATTGCGGACATTCTGAACGATAACCCTTGATGCAATAAATGCAATAAAACACGTGCTTTTGTTTCGAAACAATCTCGCTTTCTTACGGGTATTAGAATGCCGATGCAGCTCAAAGGTCATCTCAATCACCGACGTTAGCGTAGCTTTTCTCATGATAGCAGGATTATCGACTTATGCCTTTAATCAGAAACTCGTTATTGTTGAAGTACCGAGTTTTCCCGTAACAAACAATCAGTATTCAGGGCATTGACTTTGCCAGAGTTCTTTCTCTCCCTCTTTCTCATCGAACAATGTTATAAGAAATATTGGATTCACATATCATAATCAACAATAGATACAAAATAGAAATTGCGTGCAAATAGATGAAGGAAATGCTTCTTACCATAAAATATAATCAAATGCGTAAACTCTTTTGAACATAAGAAGTGAACAGGAAGTGAACACAAATTCTGCGTTTCACACGATTAAATTTATGTCTCTGAGATTAAATTCATGAATTGAATCTCTAATCTAGTAACATAAAATTATCATATATATCAAGTTATATAGTCAATCTGATGATAAATCAAGAAAGTATAAAAAGAGTCTTATATTTATATGTATAATTAAACTCGATATGATATATACATATAACTGAATTATACTTTCCTTTAAATATAATTATGTCGAAATACCATTTCCTATTTTGCATTATTAATGAGATGCGATAAAAAGACCATCGGATTTGCGAAAGATAACGATGCTGAATTTAAATATCGCGACAAGAATGAAATCCGTACTTTCTACGCGTGATGATAGACGGTTGTGCGACAAATAGAATTAAGAAAATAAAATAAGAGACGTCACATACGTAAGTAAAAGTTAAAAAGAAGCGGATGAAAAAGAGACAAAGAACGGCGCTTTCTCGGGAAGATTCTTCAACGAAGGAGCTGAGATTCAACCTTCGCGGATGATCAAACGCATCCGATTAAATTATTTCATAACGATCACAGAGCAAAGGAAAAATGCAAATGTGTAAGAGGAACCTCGCGAGAAAATTTAATCGAGGCGGGCACGGCGGGAAAGCGAGTGAAAGCAGTTTTTCACCGCGCCTTTAACATCAATCGTGCGATGCTACTAAAGATAACGTGCTATTCGAGTAAATACAGTGAATAAATAATCATTCAAATGTGTGTTTCCTTCAAATGGAAACGGCGAAGTGCCCTCCGGTAAAAGAGATGCAGCTTTAAAAATACGGTAAAAGTGCCGTTTATACGCGAGAAAATCTTTAGTATGACTAAAAACACTCTCTCTTTCTCTCTTTACTAGAGCTATTATTATTTTTAACAACTTTCAAAATTTAAAGTTTTCAAGTTTGAGGTTAATCTCGAAGAATACGTTTGTGCGAATGAATTCATTCAGCAAACTAAAAATATTGTAAATAAAAAAAAAATTAATTTAAATGTTTAAAAAATATATAATTATTCGACATTAATTATTGCGATATTAGAAATTTTATATTTGGATTTTATCATATAATTTTATAAATGTGTACCTCGATAACAATCACAATATTATTACTATTATATTACATTAATAATAATATAATTTTAATTCTTCGAAGCTTCGAAGATTGAAGTATCGAAGTTTCAAAGATTTTAGTGCCAAAACTTCGAATGTCTTTGAAGTCTTTGAAGCAAATCATCAGCTCTACTCTTTTTACGCCTTGTTTGAGTAATTTTCAAAGTTTCTTATAAACGTTTCTTTGTCTCTCCAAAGTATGAGAGACTTCATTCTTTCTTTTCCCATCACGTGATTAAGATGTCGTTTCGCAAATTTATTTACTTAAGAAGCTCTCGGGGCCATGACCGAATGAAATTGGGAAACGCTGCTTCGCTGAAGCGAGCCAATAATGCATGCATGCATCGTGAAGGCGTGAATGCATTTTTCCCTAAACAACTGTCAGTGTCAATGCCGGTGTACACGAAAGTAGAACCTTGTCGCGGGCCTAACTTTCTTCACTTAATTACCGGAGCCGAATAGAGAGGAACTTGTTAACTCGCAACCCGTATCTAATTAATGCACGCGAGGATCAAGTTAACGAACGCCTTCGCATATATCTGGCTCTCTATCGGGCTATGATAGAAAATGTCAGAAAATTTATTCATCTTACTGGCTGTGGTGATGTTAGAGAGAGAGAGAGAGAGAGAGAGAGAGAGAGAGAGAGAGAGAGAGAGAGAGAGAGAGAGAGAGAGAGAGA
>JBCAUJ010000020.1:1252946-1270446 GCA_038406275.1 Cataglyphis albicans
TATATATATTAATATAGAAAGTCCTGTATAAATATCGCGATATATTCTGTGCAATTAAATAATATAATAAAATATATATTTTAATTTACAAACAACATAATTCAAAAATCGTAATTTTTAAATATTTTTAAATATTACAGTTTAACGTTTATATACTTTCTTTAGTTTATTAATTTGATTTGAATTGAAATAGAGGTTATATTAAATAGAGGTTAGGGTAATTATTTTTTAGGAAAATCAAGAGATATTTTTTGTATTATCTATAGTGTGTTGTAAAGAGATAAAATCAAAAATATTTTTTCCAAATTGCATCATTTGTGATTTTAACTCTTGTATGCAAAGAGTTTTTTCTCTTCATTTATGAAAAATGATAACTTTTGAAATGTGTCATTCTTGCGGAGGAGGTGTGAGTTGCGTAGGCATGAGTAGAGAGGAAATACAATATAATATTATACAAGGCATTTATGTAAAACGAATCACTGAATAGAAGTACGTGTCAGTAAAATGATTGAGATGAATTTACAAAGTTTTTTTTTTCGATAATATCATAAGCAAAAAATTTGGGCAGCGAAATAAACGGAGATATCATGGTCACGGAGAAGAAATTGCATCGCGAATACGGAAAGCAGACTCTTTCGCTTGAAACAAAAAGGCTTTGACATTCTTGAAGCGGCTTTAACGATATTTAAATTTTTTTTTGTAGCGCGTGAAACAGCGGTAACCTTTCTCGTTGAAACTTTCAAGGCGACTCGAGCACAAAGGCACGCGTTGCACACATTCTGCTGATTGTCTGTATGTGTGTGTGTGTGTATATATGCGCTCTTTCGCGGCATTTCGACTGCAGCAGCAGCCTCAGTTTGTTCAATTTCATCATCATGAAGCGTTTCTTCATCGCGAAATGGCGAAGAAAAAATTTTATAGTGTAAAATAACTACACAGTGTTGTGTAAAATATTTGTGTTATTGTGTAAGTCAACAATATTAAATATTACATGTCTCAAACGTCCCACACAAATTTTTCTATTAATTCAATATAGTATAGATATGTTAAATAATGATAATATATACACTAATACTATATTAATATTTTAATTTTAACAAAATGTAATGAATGTAATCTTCAAAGTAATTTGACATAAGTAATTCGAATTTTATGTAAAATCAACATATTTTTAATAATAAGATTAACTTGGAAAAGTGTTATTGATAGTCTGAGGTCACTTTCACTTCTTTTAGAGAGTAAAATCAACAATTTTTTCTCGTAAATTTTAATAGATAAATCCTGTCACTAATAATACGGAACATATATATTGTGTTAAATTAAAAATACGCGCACATTATGTTATTTTTATATTTTTATTCAATTGTTTCATTAATTTAACATTTGAGTTTAATTAACGCAACAAAAATTTATTAAATTAACATATGAATGTGTTAAAGATTTAACATAAAAAAACATAACTGGCAAATTTTTTAACAAGAAAATACAAATGGTGTATTTTAACGGTGTATGTAAACAAATAATTGATTGATCTAACAAAAATGCACACAGATATTAAGCGCAATTTTAGGTAGAATTAATTCCATTTTATTGAAATAAGACTTTCTTCTGATTCTTTCTTGATGTGAAAAAGAAAAAAAGCATGATTTTGATAAATTTTATATAAAACTAAGAATTATTTTTTCATTAAATTCGAAATATGATATATTTTTCAATATTTTTATTACTTTATATAAAAAAGCTTACTTTTTCAACAGTTATTATAAATTATTATAATAAAATAATTAATACAGGTTTAAAAAATATTTATAATTTCTTGGAGTACAATATATTCTTAATATATTATTATGCTTGGAGCATAATAATTTTTTACTTTATACAAGGAACGGGATTATCTTCTAAGTAGCCGATTTACAGCTATCTATTGATTCGCAAGGATGTGCCAGAACAAGGCACCTTCTACCTTTGGGGAAGGAAACTTACCTAGAAGTCCTTGTGCCACTTTGCGGTCATATCGGTCTGCCTGTCAATAACACGTTGCTCGGTCACGCACAACCCATTACTATCAACTACCGTTTTTTGACAATTTCTGAATTATTTGCTTTAATTTTCACAAATGCCGTACTGATGCACAATATGCCGCATGAATAATATCACGTCTTTTATTTATATCTCATTTTTATATATTTTTAAAACAAGATATACAAGATGTTTCGAAATTAAATATCGAAACTATGTGAGTAGGTAAAAAAAAACACTTCTTTAGAGTTTTGCTCATTTTTACTTTGTTTTGAAGAAAATCACAAAAAAAGAAAAAAAAATTTTTACCAGAAAACTTAAAACGTCAATAAAATTATTAGATTTGCCGAAAAATACCATGAGATAAAAGGGGTAAAGAAATGTGGAATTAAGAAAAAAGAGTGAATTAGAATCCTAAAGTAAAATTAGAGGATTGTTTACAAGCAAATCTGATTACGAGTAAATCTTTAAAGGATTATTTTTCTTATTACCAGTTCATCGATCCTTTATACGCTCCCGAAGTTTTTACATTTAATTTCAGGACATCTTGTATATAAATAATATTGTAAAACAATATATGGAAGTGGTTTGACGTCGATATTAATTTGAGTTGCAAAGATGCACCGGACGTCGCTCCCGGATATAGTTCCGTCACACGATATAACAAATAAATGAAGTTTCAGCTGCCTAAGAATTGCAAATTTTTATGGCCACAACGTGCTAATTAACTCGTGAGTCTGCTATAATGATGAAAAATAAAAAAAGAGTTGCTTTATTAGATACCCGTTCCATTTAAGAGGTAATTAGATACAGTCACGAGAAAAAGGAGAAAGTTCTTAGATTGTGCGTGCATGCAGGTTGCAATAATAAAGCTTTGCATTAATTATGTCACGAGCGGCATCGCGGACTATGACACTAACATGAGGAACGCGGAATCGGAAGGAGAGGAAAGTTGAAAATCGAAAAATTTCAGGAAATTGACGTTTGTTGTAGATAAAATTGGAATTCTTTCGATATCTTATCTCGTATCGGGACATAGGCAAATAAGTCGATACTTTTATCCGCACGCTTGCCAGCAAGAAAGGAAAGAACGAAGGCGACGGGAGAGTAACGTATCGACCTAGAATACGCGTATGGAAATCGTATTATACATTTATATGATCGAACGCGAAAGTTTACACGTAGCGCGAAAACTTTGAACATGAAAAAAAGAAAAAAAAAAGAAAGCGCGCGCGTCTTTCGATGATCCTAGAAATCGCGATGCGATATGCATGTTCGATTTCTTTCAAGAAACTGGGAAAACTGGTAGCCTACTTAGTCGACATCGTGGTTGATCAAGGAACGCGATCGAGAAAAAAAATGTAATTGCCATAAATGCTATAATATGATTAAGCGTTATTAAGCAGAGAAGAGTCGAAAGCATTATTATTCTTCGTACACGATGCGTTTCTTCAATGTACATTTTTTCTTTTAGCAAAGGCAGCATTTTTGCAATAGAACGATGCATGCATTATTGTGAAGAAGAAAAATCGATTATTTTATACACAATTATGTATTATACATATGTATACTAGCTGTTGTCCGCGGCTTTGCTCGCGCGAATTTTAGGATTTTTGTACACTTGTGTGTAGAAACATGAGTTTTTTGTTCAAACTTAGATGTATCAGATTTGACAAAAAGAGTTATTAGTTTTTTTTTTTAGTAATTATTCATATCTTAAGAACTACTGATGTTAAGAGTAACAAATTTGACACGTAAGCTTTATAATGAAGATTTAAAATGTCAATTTTTACTTTTCTAAAATCTTCGATTTTTAAGAAATATGTATCCTTATAAAAATTAAAATTTAACCCTCATTTTCATCTCCTCTTAACTGGAATTTTTGGAAAATAGTAAAAACACGTGTTTGTTTATTCTTAGAGAAAAATGTAAATACCAAACATCTGTAACATCTTCGGTTTTTGAGATATTCTTATAAAAAAAGTTCAACTCTCTTTTTCACTCCCTTAAGGACAGAATTTCTAAAAATCCTTCCTTAGTGAGTGCCTACGTCATAAAAACAATGTACCTTCCAAATTTCACGTTCCTAGGTTAAACGGTTTGAGCTGGGCGTTGATGAGTCAGTCAGTCAGTCAGGACTTTTTTCTTTTATATACAGGGTGTTCCAAAAATTCGCGCAACATCCTTTAAGGAAAGGTAGAGAGTATTATTCTGAACAGAAAAGTCCTATACCATTTTTTTCTATAACGCTTAATATAAGAGTTATTATTGAGTGAAGTCTGGCCTATCATCGCCGATCTTGAGCTGGGCGCACGTCAGTGAGCCGTCATAAACAGCTGAGCGCTCACGCACACTACCAGGCGCACGGCTCACCGACCGTGCGTCCAGCTAAAGATTAGCCAGACTTCATTCAATAATAACTCTTTTATTAAGCGTTATAGAAAAAAAATTATACAGGACTTTTCTGTTCAGAATAATACCCTCTACCTTTCCTTAAAGGGTGTTGCGCGAATTTTCGGACACCCTGTATATAGATAATATATCAAAGTTAAACGATCAAACTTTGCCAATATGTTCTATAAGAAATAAGAAAATAAAAATAAAGCAGAATGTATTATATAAATATGGGTCTAGAAAAATTTTATTATCATATTACATTGAGAGCAATAAGTTTGTTTAATTTGTCATTTTAAAATGCCGTAGTTTCTAATGCAAAATTGACATTGTTGGTAGGTTGAACTTAACAAATTTCATATCTATTTTGCTTTAATTCAGTGAATGCATCATTGATCCCATCAGTTCGGATATATCAGTTCCTGTCACGAATCGATTTTTGTACGGTATTCTATCGTTCTCACAGATAAAAGTCTAACGGTGTACGATCTAGTGATGTCGGCAGCCAAAAACACAATTGATTCTCCTTAGATAACAATCGTCGATCTACTCTTACATTATCATGTATTAACAGCAAATCCGCTATTCATGTTTGATATCTTTGTTACAACACTTCAATAAAGTATTTCCAGACATATGCTTATATGTATATTTCTTTTCTTATTTCTACATATAAAATACTAACTTAGAATACTGATGAAATTTGATCGTTAACTTTGAAACATCCTGTATAATAATCAAAATTTTTTTTATCTTGATTGTTTTTTTCCATTGAATATTCGCAGAATTGATGTTATTACGTCACTTTTTACATAAGCTGATAATTATTTATTTTTTGATTTTTATCTAACACACGCGTTTATAGACCAGGTTTGACATTTCTATGTGACACAAGAAGGTTTGCCTCCATTAATAATATATCGCGGACAAAGAGAAAGGGAGGGAAAGAGCACGATCACACCAGAAACGGTAGCGACAGGATTGGATCAAGTTCTTTTTTGCGACCGGACTCTTATGACGTCGATGGTAAATATGGTTCTCTCGAGCGGGAATTGGATTTCGTTGCGAATTTGTCACGTGTCGTGTGTCGCGTAAGCTCTCTTATAGAGACGCTTCCGGATGACAGCGAGCAAAATGTGACGATGTGGGAAGTTAGTAAGAATCACGCGAGACGCATATACTTAATACGTCTCTTTCGTTCTTTCTCCGTATATATAGAATATCGGGGACACTCTGCCCTCTTTTTCTCTGTTCGCCTTCGAGCAATGGGAAATCTGGCGCACATCACACGAGCACTAGATCCGAGACGTAGCTCGGAGCGCTTTGTCCAACTTAGTTGAAGTAGGATGTCTTTCATTCGAACCTTAAAACGAAACTTGAGTGCTTGCACTGTACAAAAGTATGTAAAGTTACATAATGAATGATGATTTCATGTAATAATTTCACTAATAATAATGGAAATATATAAATTCATATACTTTGACACAAAATTAAAATAATTTTTTACTCTTTCTTGTAAATATTTCTTTATATTTAATGAAAAATTATAAGATGTTAAAAGTATACTTTATAAATTTTATGTGAATGTACAATTTGTTTTGTAACATTATAACGTACGATAATACACAATATATGATAATTTCACACATTATAGAGATTTTTATTTGAATATATATTATATAAATAAAAAAGATAATTATAAATTTACAATAACATATTTCATTTATTTTATTTATATTGCAGCATAAATTTAAAATTAAGAACTCTTAGTTAAATAATTCAAATTTTGCGATAAAATATATTTTTATGCACTATTTATTATTACAAGAACATTTCTTTTTATTTTTAATATATAATTTTATTTGTATAAACTAATTTGCCATATAAGATAATTCTATTTATAAGATATAAATTTACTCATGCATGCGTATGTATGTGTGTTTGTGCGCGAGTATGTGTGTCCCAATATTATTCACCATAATAATTGCAATTTTACATTGCAAATTTACATTGAAAATTTACATTGAATTTTTTACCTTGTGTGTTGCAAAAATGTATTAATCTATTTTGATATGCACACCATTTTGTCTCTCGTAAATTGATTTTTACATTTTTATCTATTACTTTAGGCGTTGACATTTCTTCTAATTTATGAAATAATAGAATCTTTAATTATTTATTTTCGATTAATTTCTTCATTTGTTCGACATTTATTAAGAAATATATCTTGTACAGCTTCTATGCAGACCCACGTGCGTATTATTAATAGCAGACGCGTATATTTAAAATGCAAAATAGAATATTTCAATATAATGTCAATGAAATCAAGAAATCTGCGAAGTTAAGATATACTCGGCGACAAATCCACGATGATTTATAGCTTGAAAAAAAAGTTGTATGTATAAATGCTCGAGCATTTTATAATGATATAAAGAAAGCCGATTTTTTTATGCATCCTTGTTTAAAAAATAGAGAAAAAATAGAGAATTGTTAACTTTATTGCCATTTAGTCCAGTACTTTGGAGAATTGGAGCTAATTAACTATAAAAAAAATTGTAAAAATTTAGACTAAATAAAAGCTAATTAAATTTTTCAAAAATGTTTGAATTATCTAAACTTTGGAAATATTTTCGAATTTTTTAACTTTTCGTTCAATGAAAATATCTGAAAAGCTATATAGACACAGGGATCGTAGTTTAAATACTTGCGCATTCACAAAATTTAACCCCGATCTCAGCGATAATTCGCGTAGTAGATAGTTTTCAAAAAGGAAAAAAATGCAAGTGGAGTGATTATATTTGAAAATTGAGCCAGACGTCTTAGACCTCGCGTCTCTCGTTCCTGAAACCGAATGTAAAGACATTTAAAGAGATTGCGAGATTTTACGTTATCTTATCAAGAGACCGTGCCTATAAAATGATATTCCCTTTTCGGAGAGGCAATTGTCTTTGCCAGGATCATGGTAAATTATAATAATATCGTCGATACAATCGTAGCGACCATGATAACCACGCATGATTAAAGATGCGATTAGCGTGACACCAGCAATGGTGATGGCAAGGTTACAAGGGGAAAGTCCACTTCGTGCATTACCCACACGTGGTTTCGCGCATTCCGATTCCCAAAGTGAAAGAAGAGGCGAGGAGGAACCCGACATTATAAGAAACGTCATACATATGGATAAAGCGTGCAATCAGTGCGACTCGATGCGTTGCGCATTCATCGCCGCCTCATCCACCTACGGTACGTGCAAACCTGCATGTTACATGCGTACCGCAACTGCGAAAACGCGTGGAAAGCCGGTCGACGCCGTCGAGAAATCTCTCGGCGTTCTTTGGAATAGCAGTCTCGGGAAGAAAGGCGAGAAATTGAGCGAATTTATAAAACATACCGAGAGTTTCGTAATACGCGCGATCGAAACTTTTGAGAAACGAATATTTATATTAGCAGAAATTAAAAAAAGAAAGTAATAATTATTAATTGGAAGTGGCTTTCGTTATCATGAAAACGAGATAAAAATAATTTTTTTCTATTTGCTTGACTGGGAATTTGAATAAACAATTTTATCTAACACTAGCTGTTGCCCACGGCTTCGCTCGCGTAGATTTTAGGATTTTGTACAATTGTGTGGTAGAAACATGAGTTTTTTTTTAACATAACTACATCACGTCTATGTAAGCGTGATGTACATTAATATTGTAATTATGTATTATGACTCAACTGTCAGATGAAAAAAGAATATTAATTTTTTTAGTGATATCCATATCTTAAGAACTACTGACATTAGGAGCAAGAAGTTTGGCACGTAAACTTACTTTATAATAAAGGATTTTTATAATAAAGGATTAGAATCGGGTTTATAATAAAGGATTAGAATGTCGATTTTTACTTTTCTAAAATCTTTGGTTTTTGAGATATAGGTATCCTTATAAAAAAGAAATCAATCCCTTATTTTCACCCCCCCCCCTCCCCTTAACTAAATTTTCGGCAAATGTTAAAATGTTTCTTTACTCTTGAAGAACGATCTAAATATCAATTTTACGTCTTCGGTTTTTAAAATCCTTATAAAAAAAATTAATCCCCTTTTTTACCCCCTTAGAAAGAGAATTTCCAAAAAATTTTTATTAATGTGCGCTTAAGTCATAAAAATAATGTACTTTCAAATTTTACGTTCCTAGATTAAACGATTTGAGTTGGGCATTGATGAGTCAGTCAATCAGTCAGGATTTCTTTCTTTTATATATATAGATTGTATAATTTTACGTAACTTTAATGAGGGAATAGTATATACTATAACTAATAAATAGGTATCGCCGTCTCTTTAAATACTCATATTTTTGTATTAAATAAAGTTCATTTTATATAACTCATATGTCATATTCAGAGTATTATCATCTTGTCAAAACAATAAAAATTTAAAAATTCTTAGCTATAAAAATTTTTTGTCGTTTTAACGTTTTTTTTATGACGATATCTTTTTTTATGATGATATCTTTTTCAGGATGTCTATTCAAATTTTAGAAGAAGATTCCATGAAAAACCCCTGATCTTGTAGGTATTATTTTTGTTCAAAAGTTTAAGTAAAGAAGATTTTTTGGTGCAATTTTAAAGATTTTTTGGTGCAATTTCCGAAAATAAGCTTTATTAGAGTGTACGGATTTTCTAATACTTTTCACTTATACGAAGGAAATACACAAAGCTACTTAAGTTTCAAGCGCTAGATTTACAAATGTACTGAAAAAAACCTGAATAGTATTCGTTGAGATAAAAATTGTTAACTTATATAACATTTTCATTTTTTATCACTAAAAATTAAAATAAAAAATATGTACTGCATATTCAATATTTTGTTAAAACATTGAATATATAAACAGAAATAGATATATATTTGTAACATATTTTAAACACACGTAATTTACAACTTGGCGGATTGCAGACTATTTACAGTATAAGAGCAAAATTATTAAAGAGAGAATTTTTTAAAAAATTCCTTGCCAATAAAGTTCTATGAGAATTACCTGATTTCTCTGGATACAAAAAAATCCCTGGAAATTCCCTGGAAAAGGTTTTCTATGTTTTTCGAGGGAATAAACAATGCTCTTTTTTTAATTAATTTAATATAATATCACAGAGTGATATCAACCATGCAAGTGATGCGATCATATTATTGTATAGCATATTAGAACACCTGATCTGACTTCGGATTCGAATTGCCGCGGTAAAGGGTAGCCACCTAACTCTTATATCCCGAACGAATCTCGGAGCAAAAGGATCAAATATACGCGGACGCGGTACAGTCTAGT
Organism: Cataglyphis albicans; assembly: GCA_038406275.1. Classification (NCBI taxonomy): domain Eukaryota; kingdom Metazoa; phylum Arthropoda; class Insecta; order Hymenoptera; family Formicidae; genus Cataglyphis; species Cataglyphis albicans. Next base: position 1,262,663 of record JBCAUJ010000020.1, read on the forward strand.
CAAAGGAGGTGTGGTTACTCTACGTCGAAGCTGGTCGACCTCGTTTAGGACCGGTAAGAGTAATACAAGCGAGGCCGAAGCGTGTCGCTTCGACGAAAAAAGATCGAGCATAAAATCGATCTCGCGGGCTTTGCGTTTCAGAGACACGTCTGATAATAAGTTTTTCTTTTCTCTTGTTGATGGTACGTAATGCCTTTCGTCATAGCTGTATAAAGAAGATACGTGGATATATGCGATATTTTCATTCCGTCTCAAGGATATTGGCTTCCTTAAAAATGTGCCTCAGATTGGTTTATGCTTTCTTGCGCTAAAAAGTTTTTCCATTCGACGAGAAATTTTTAACAAAGGATTATATACGCGGTGCGATGAGAATGTACATCAATTGGACACAATAGTTATTAGCTAGTTGAAAATATAAGATCCTTTTACTGGCCAATCCTACTGGTTATCCTACGCACTAGTTGACATGCCATCCAATCGCGCTGCGTCCTCTCCCGCGATGTTACGCCCTTGAAATTCGAAAGGTCCGAACGAGCCAACCTATTCGAGCATTAAAGACTAACTGTAATCTGTATTCCCATTTTTTAAACAAAGGAATGAAAAATATATCTTGTTTCACAAAGAAATACACCGAACATTATTTAATTGAAGCATTGCACTACTATTTTCTATACAAAGCGTTACTTAGTTCTTTATTAATTCTGCATTTTATGAACACTAAGTATATATATACATGTATATTCTACATGAATTGTACTATTACAGTAGAGAGTTTCATGCTATGTCATTCTTTAGAAAATTTTCTTTTTTGAGGTGGGGAATAAAAGCCCTATTATAAGTTTGGTATTTTGAAATGCAAAGTGCCTCAAGAGGGTGTATATCCGAGAATAGAATGATTCTCTTCGAGTCACAAACCGGAAACCGGTTTGAGTCGATAAGAGATCTGTCACTTTTGACGCTAACAAATACGCGTTTATATTCCACGATAAGTTGAAATGGAGTAAACGCGACTCTCTGTTGCGCGACATTTGTGATATTCGCGGAAGGAGAAGAGTCGTGACGCGACACCGAAATGCGACGCTGACATCCTGTTCTTCATTTAACCGCGCCAGGCAGTATTGTGAGCGTATCTTCTCATTTTTCGCGTAATTATGTGTGAAACGCGTATGTAATTATGCCATCTCCCTCGAAACCACCAGATGACCCAGATGAAATATACGAGCTCGTACGAGATAACAAAAAGGTTTCGCGGTTACGAACTATATTAAAAAAAAATGAAGAATGAATTTTGTTAAAACATTAAAATTAAAATGGAATTTAATTTTATAAAATGTTATAAAATATATTTTATAAAATTTTATAAAATTTAATAAAATAGAATTTTATTCAATTATTTCTTTTTTTTATTGAATTATTTAAATAATTTATTAATAATCACAATTTTATTATATAATATTAAAAGATGTTTAAAATTTATCAAAGATATATTTATCAAAACATATATTTCAATTAATCTGAATAACATATGTTATGCTCTCCCTTGAAAAAAATGTTGCGGGCCTCCTTGCTAAAGTGTATTTTTCCTATAACAGAAATGTTATTATTGCGCAGAAACAATGCTTTGGACTTTGTATCAGTGCATGCTTATAAGGTTGGCACCTGTGCAGTTAATTCGATAAACATAGTTACGCTAAAGTGTATAGTGGCTTACATTGTCGTCGATGACATATCAATTGTCGTCAAATGTCTTTTGTGGTTGAGTTAGCACTTCTCGGTTAATAAAACTACTCATTAAACTATAACAATGTTCTCTATTAAACGACAAAAATAAAGTATATAACATAGCAATTCGATGAATATCAAATAATAAAATTTTATAATTGAAAATATTATATTTAATTATATTAAGTATATTATTTAATTATAAAAATTATATTTAAATATAATTGGGAAAATTATATTTAATTGTAACTCGAGAGAATGAACTCGTAAAGTACTCTATGAAATGAAATTTTTAGAGTATCAAGGGCACGATTTCTATTCATAATCAAATTTTTGTAATTTTATAAAATAGCAATTCGCTGATAATAATGGCACTCGTGAAAAATTGTATAATAATATTGCTGTAACGTTTGTATAATATTATTTCATTCAAGACGATGGCATGTGCCTGTGAAAGAACTCATTATGAGCACAGATATTTTCTAAAGCTGCCGCATAAATTGCACACACTGAAGAATGAATTCAGCATAGCCGTCTTTACATGCACGTTGCAGGTGTCACGCGAAAAAAATAATCGTTAATCATGTGACAACGGTTTCCAAACCGTTGCACGGTTTACTGTTAGACAGGGATTGCTCAGATCGACAAGGCGCATGTAGCCAAGCAATTTCTGTATTTGCAACGTACTCGTTTATAAGATGTGCAAAGAGTGTTAAAGTCAAAATTGGATTTCTATAAATTCCTCGCACGATTGATTTTAATATTGTTGACTTGAAAACTGTTGTAATTAAAAAAATTTTTTAAATATATTAAAAACATATATAATAATTAATTTATATTTTATTAAAAAATTTGACAACAACTATTAACTCTCAAAAAGACACAGAGAATTTAAACAACATATACGATAAATTAATAAAGATCGTTTAGTCGTTCTCAGTATCCCAAACATAGTGATTGACACAATGTTAGTTTGACATTTCGATTTTTCTCTTTCTACTTTTTGACTATAACGTAGGTACATAATTCCGTTTATTTCACTTGACTATCGTTATTTATAATATTATTTTAGTTCACTTGATAAGGACCAAAACCATATGGTCGAAACGCTGTGATAGAACAATCAAACAATAAATTGCCAGTTTGGTCGTAATATAAACACTTGTCTATTAATAATTAATTTAATTGCATTATAATGTTATATGTTTAATTGCTATTTTTATAAATTTTTAATTTTAAATTTACGATAAAATAAAAATGCACTTACTTATGATCTACTCAATTTATCACAAACACTCTTTCCACTAAAAATATAAAATTAATTTCTCTTTCCACTAAAAATATAAAATTAATTTCTTGAAAAAATTATAAAAATTAAAAATAAAATTTTCCAATTTTCCAAAATTGTAATTATTTACAACCAAAGCAACCACATCTCGCATGAAATGATGTAATCCGAGCCGTTAATGCGCGCCTCGAAAGACTAGTTATCAGCCAGTTATTACCTCGCACTTGACCCATTAAGTCTTTTGCCTTTGGAGCGCTCTCGAACGACGTTCGAATCGACCCTGCGATCTCAAACGAACGGTCCGCGTTCCCCTCTCTTCTCTTGCGAGTATAATTCTTCGTACGTACATAATTCCATCGAAATTCCCAGACGCTTTACGGTTAGGGCGAGTTTAATGCCCGCAATCAAGCGGTAGATGAACAGTAATTATTGCAGTACCACGAAAAGGAGCGCCGTAGCGGAATCTCCACGTCACTTTTTTTTTATTTCCATCACGATGAAGATCCTTGTTATTGCTCTTTCTCGTTATATTAGGGTTTCTGACATACCATCAGTTTGCTGTTTACATGTGAAGATATGTACGTCTCTAGCCAGTGGTGATAATTTTGCTCGTGTCTCCTATATGTGTTGGCAGTACTCATTACCGTGGGAAGTAACGTGAGATCAACATAAGAGCGAGTCGACATTTATTTCACGACACACTAAGCATTTTCCTTTGTGCAGAATGCTTCACACATAGTCTGATTGACTATACTTGTCACCAGGGCTGGGTAATATTTGAAATGGTTTCATTTTAAATATGTATTTAAAATGCAAATGTCATTTTGCATTTTGTATTTTAAATGCTTTTTGGAAAACCATTTTCATTTTATATTTAAAATAAAAATATCTATACATTTAACTATTTAAAATAGATAAATGTGATTTTCTAAACGTATAAAAGGAACCAAGTCCCGTGATTGGCCAAAACACAATTTCTTTTATAGCCACATTGAACTTAACGTTCGTGACTATCACTTGTTCTTTAACTTTCAAGAACAAAATTATCAAATTATCAAATAAAACTATAAAATGTATGAATATTTCAATAAATTACATATAAAAGGAAAAGTCATTTTGCATTTGAAAACCATTTAAAATACCTATTTACCCATTTTACGTTTAAAATAGATTCGAAAAACTTATTTTACATTTTGCATTTTAAATATATTTTTTAAGGTATTTTATATTTGGCATTTTAAATGCAATTCGAAAAGCATTTTGTCCAGCCCTGCTTGTCACCACGTTTTTATTTCTGCGTAAATATACTCTAAATGGAATAGAATTCGTTCTAATACAGTCGAATACTTGAATTATTCATTGATTAATCACTAATTTGTGGCAAAAGTGCAATTTACGAATTAGACAGTTTCAAAAAAAAAAAATTAAATTATTATAAAATGATGTTAAGATCGTAAGATATAATGTTCAACTAATCTTTCGATTTGAAACTATATTTTTGAGAACAGATTATATCTGGAATTGAATTAAATTAAATTAATTAATTTAAATCTCTTGCAAAAAAATGATCTTTATTTTACTTTTGCATCCCAGAGTGCTCAAATTTGTCAAACATCTATTCTAAAATTACTAAAACTACTAAATTAATATCACGTAGTAATAGCTGCATCAACTTTGTCACACGGGCTTGCAACGAGATTGACAAAATGAAATAAGAATAATCAGATTTTTAAAGTAATAGACATTTGTGTGTACAGAAAAAAAATAATAAAAGCGCGAGAACTTTTTGTCCTCGTAAAGTCACGTTAGGGCTGCTCGCTTGAGTATCACGTAAAATTCATTGGCCTCGCCCTTCGGCCTGCTTTGGCGCGTCATCTCAATGGAATGAGAAGTTGAAGTCCGCCTCCGCGACCGTAGCCTCTTCAAAGAAAGAGTCTGTGCGGACGATTCGTTTTGCGTACGTACACATGCAAAAGGATTTACTTCTCTCAGTCACGAAACGCATCACAGTTACGTAGGGGAGTTAATTTATAATAACCGCAATATAGCAACCGCTACACGAGAGAATTGCTATATATAGTTACGTAGCAACCGTTAATTTGTAATGATTGCAAAGTGGCATTATTATAAGTTCGCGGTTACTGAGAGCCGATTGTGAGAGATTCATTCCGAGCTCCAACACGATTCTCCGGATTTGAGTAAAATAAAGCATCCTAGAGTTATTACATAAAATTCTGCGCAAGAAAGAGACGCAATTCATTTTCTGTGTGTTGCTTAAATATTGTCATTTTGTAACAGATTGAAACCGCAGTTTGCTATCTAATTAATTTTTAATGTAAAACTTAAAACCTGCGTGTTTAATTATTGACACTAATGTAGAAATAAATAAATTTAGAGAAATCCATGAAATCTCATTTCGATGATTATGAGAAAAAAATTTTCTATCAACTGCATGTGGTTTTCTGTTATTAAATATAATTTCTATTATTAAATATAATTCAATTATATGTGTAACGACAATATTTGCAGCGATAAATTAAAAACCTTAATCCTAAATCAAGTCTGAAATAAAATTAAAAAATCTTTAAAAAATAAAAAAATCTATATAGACTTCTAAGTTGGATTACTTCCAAAAAAGTGTTTAATTAAAAGTGTAATAATAACCTTTCTTATAGTAAGAGGACACATATTTTTTATTCTTCAAAAAAAATATCTAACATAAAAATATAATTCTCTTTCCAATCATTCCAATTAATTTACAATCTCTGCAGAAAATGTATATTTATTATAGAATTTAAGAAATGAGAGAGTAATCTCTTTTTTGGAGATGCAATAACCTTTCCTTTCAAAAGCTAAATGAGATTCCAAAACAGATATTCTCCGGCAGCTTTATCCGAAATATTAAGCAACCTTGAAGTTTTGAGGCTCTTTCACAAGGATTATCCTCGATCTCAATCTCTGTCAATGTCTAGTTAATGCTGGAAATTCGTCCTTTCGTGAAACCGGCCCTTTTTGTGATTTGCAACTGGGAACAGTCCTTTTTCTAGCTTCGTTAGAAGTGTGGAATTTCAATTTATTATCCAACCGTGAAAGCACGTTTTCGTCATCTTCAATTTGTACGCGACGCAAACGAGCACGAGAGGCTTCCGGACAAGAACGCGAGAGATGTAACGGATCAATCGAGATTGCCAACGGTACCTCGTATCCTGGTCTGCGAGTACTCGCGAGTCCCGCATGCTAATGGGACATGGGACGTCTCCGAGTCGACTCTTCGCGATGTTCCTCTGAGAACGCATCGAAATATATAGATATTCGCAGCTATCACGATGGAGATTCGTCGACAGCGCGAGGATGAGACAGGAAGGTCATTAAATAATTAATTTTTGTATTTAAATTGAAAACATTAACGTAGAATACTATCTTTTGTACATACTTTTGTGCTATCTCATCAATCCCTAATGACATGATCTAACAGTAAGAATTTTAAAGCATGTTTTTACTTGTTATTACAAAGAAATGATAGTTTGTTAAGCTTATAAATGATTGATGAAAATGAACAGTTTTTTGTAAATAAAATTTTGAAAATAAAACAGAGGAGATATGGAAAAATATGTGAATTATGAAGATGGCGGATATACAGTGCTAAATAAATTCTTTGTTTTGTTCTTATACAAATTACATTGCTCTTATACCGAAAACTGCTCGTGGAAAAAAGAATTCGTGATGGCACAGTATTTTTACATAGTATAACTTGCTAATGACAGGCCAGGGGCCATCGCTGTTGCACATAAAACCGAGACCGGAAGTGAGGCAATTACTCAGCTGGCCAGGCAGCTCCAGGCAATTGTCCCGATTGTATTTCCAATGACTCTCGCGTTGACCGAGGCTGCGGACAGGAAAGCCTATTCACTTGTTTCGTTTTGATTTTAAAGTTCTCTACTCAATAATTGCTCGTTAAAGATGATACATTATTTGTTGAAAAAATTTTAAGAAAAAATTTAAGTTCAAAATTGATTAATTTTTCGTAATAATGATTTTTTTAAGATATTTCGAAACATGGAAGCTAATTCACGTATTACAAAATATTGTGATAAAATTTCGAAAAAAAAAATATATATATATTGTATAACGCTTAATAAAGAAGTTATTATTGAGTAAAATTTATTATCGCCGTTCTTTGGCCGGACGCATGTGCGCCTGATAGTATATAAGTATATATGAACTCCTAACCTTTAAGGTCCTTGCACAATGTGAGGCAAAGCAATAGGAACAAGAGAATAGCAATAAACAATATCCAATGAGTGATCTATTTTTTCGAAAAAACAGTGTTCTCATTGGATATTGCTTATCGCTATTGCTATTTCCTTATTCGTATCGCTATAGCCTCGCAATGTGCAAGGGTCTTTACGGCGGCGTATCACTATCAGGTGCAACTCACTGACGAGCGTCCAACTAAAGGTCGGCGATGATTAGCCTGATTTTACTCAATAATAATGCTTTTATTAGCATTATACAAAAAAATATTTCAGGTCTTTTTGACTCAGTTTAAACCAATCTACTTACACCTTTTGCTTAATCATTTACTTGTCGGACATCCTGATGTATATTATTTAAGAAAAAAATAGGGGACATTTATGCGCTAATAATTGGATTATTTTCAAATCGTTGGAACCCGGCAAAAAATCATTGTAGACAAAAAATTAAAAAAGCATTTTGAAGCTCAAAGTATAAAATTTTACCTTAATACTTTTATGCATAAAATAATTAAAGATAT
>JBCAUJ010000020.1:1271681-1297104 GCA_038406275.1 Cataglyphis albicans
TATATATATTATATGTGTATCTCGCATACACAGCGTTAGATTTAGATATAAATATAGATTTTTTGAAATTATTAAATTAAGTGTATCAATTATCTTAAATATTTTGTTTATATTTATGATAATATATCTGTATCTTTATACGCGATTTTTAATCTTTCAATTTAATTTTTATCTTTTTTCTCTCAATTTACACATAACATGCCATGTATTATATAAATTAAAGTAAAATTATTTGAATTTTAATTACAATTAAATAATATTATTAATTAAATATGTTTAATTATAATTAAATCAATTATATAATAATAAATATTTTAACTAAAAAAATTGATATGCAATATTAAGTATTCAATTATGTACAAAGACAGCATCACTATCGCAGGTTGTATTAGTTAAGAAACAAGAGTTATGTGTTATGTCCAATTAATGGATGATATCAAGGTTATTTAAACTAATTTCGCCGCATTGGCGATGACACGCATAACAAGAAGTTTATCGTTACAGAGCATCCTTCGCAATAAAACGAATTGCCGGAAGGATCAACGCAAGAAGAACGTTGGCTTTTCGGAGTCTCTCACGGAGGTGATCGGTTATGGTGGTGATGACTTCTCGGACGGCGAGGAGGAGAGAGAGGCGGAGATCGACTCATCCACAAAAGCGGCGGATCTGGTACCGGATAGCGAGGAGGAACGCGCGTTATTATACCTAACTCGTGCGAACACAAACTTCAATATGAATAGCGCAAACTTGACAACAGACACCGTGGATAACGATATGACCAAATCGTCGACGACGACGACGACGACGACAACGACGACGCCCGCCAAGTCTTTTACTTCTCTGATGCTCGGAAAAATACAAAGAGACGCCGAAGGTAAAAAGACAACTCTCCTGGTGTCCGTGACACCCTTTGGCGGAGATGAATCTATACCCACTGCCAAAAGACCTATCGATCGAAAGATCAATTTGCAGACCAGTCCGCTCAGATGCAAATCTGACGGAGGAACAACAGATAACACTGCCGAAGTAAGTGATAACGAAAATATCATTTCAATCATTTATTTAATTACTTTAATTTGTTACTTTGATTTTAGTCATATAAGTAAAATTACATATATTAGCTACACTTAATTAGATATATTTAATATGAAGATATTTTAGATGTGAAAAAAATGTAATGTATTACAATCGGAATTTTTTAATTCTAAATAAAATATTTTTTTTACAAACGCTTTTGTTTTTAATATTAAAGACCGCGAAGAAACTCAATGGTGTGGAGCGGAAAAAGATTGACGAACAGGAACAAAAGTCTTCTCCGGAACTAGGAAAGATTGTAGATATGCCGTTGATCACTTCTGCCAATATGATCTCGGTTATGCGGAAGGAAACAGATGTTACCAATGCGGTGAAAACATCGGCGGAAAAGCACTCGTCTCTTTGTAAGATTGACAAGAGAAACGCTGTAAATGTTTCTCTTGACAGCAACGTTTCAGCGAAAGATAAAAAGATTGAGGTCCAGATGTCAAAGACATCCTTGCCCAGCAGCATAAAAGAGAGCGAAAGCGCAAAGGAAACGGCTGAGATGAGAAGCGAATATCCGAGACGAGACGAAGAGAAGAAAAAAGATGAAGGGATCGAGCTTGCTTTGAAAAACGTGGAAGCGCCGGAGAGCGATCGTTCAATGAGCAGCGTTAATGACAAGACGATTGCCAACAACAAGGCTTCGTTGCCGCTAATGCGCGAAATTGACGGGGAAGTCGCCAAGGAACAGCATTTCAGTTTTGAACATAGCCGAGAACTTGCTGGAGAACCGGACGGCAGAGCGGACGAGGAAGAAACGGAACCGCCGGCATTGCCGACAAGTCCGCCGCCAAGTGTGATTTCAACGGAACCGAGGACTTCCTTCTTACACGGCAATAACATTAATAATGACTCGAAAATGAAGCCTATCGTACCGCAAAAGCCCATAACTTTTTCTACGAAGACGAGTCTACATGACGGTTCGCTTAGCATGGTGAAGAAAATTCCTAATGATTACGTACCGCCACCGCCGTCGGTGCAAAATGCCACTTGTAGATCTGTTCGAAATTTAGGTGAGATTTATTTAAAATAAAAAGTTTATCTAAATCTTCTTTCCTATTATATTAAATACCTATATATATATATATATATAAGGTGATTCTAAAGGTTACTGACAAACTTCAGGAGCATATAAAGAGATTGAAATATAGCAATTAACTTTCGACTAGGAACTCATGTTTTCAGAAGTAATCTTTGGTATAGCCGGTACAAGCTTTTGAATGTAAGAAACTATATTGTGGACAACATATCAATGAGAAAAATAATCTTAATTTGTATAAAATTTTATAACAAAGTAAATTATATGAACACAATAATACAGTATTACAAAAGGTGTTTGAAGTGGCGATCACCACAACACAGGTATTGCATCGTCAGACAAAATTTTTTCAAATACCCCAGGCATATCCCAGACTACATCAGATGCTGCAAGTATTGTGGCTATAAGTGTTTTTGGTTATCCACCAATGTTTTATAAACGAGGCTTTTGATATACCTCTAAAAGAAATAATCAAGAAACGTCAAATCAGGCTTGACTCAGGATTATTTCAGAGAATGGATTCTTACTTGAAAGTTACTATATTCCGACTTCTTTATTTTCCTGAAGTTAGTCAGTAATCTTTAGAATAATCCTGTATACGTGTATATGTATAGTTTTATTTTTCGCTTAATTTAAAATAACAACAGAAATCTTTGAAAAACTGTTTCTGATTGTTTTCTCTTATGATCTTCAATTATCTTTAAGATGGATTTCTTAGGGGGAAAAATGCACAAAATTGCTTATCGTTACAATGTACATATTACGATTTTTCTCCTTCTAGGTATGCAGGACATGAGTTCTCGACATTCGGTGAAAAAGGACATTTTAAACGAGACTTCGTCGATTGATCAGGTTTCCTCGACTACAACTCAAAATTCGGAAGAATCCGTTTCTTTATCGTTATCTACTTCCTTAATTACACCACCGGATGCGAGTAATCATTCGAATAATGGTGAGATAGAGAACGAGAATGTCGCGCCTGACGAGGAATTCCCCGAGATTACTCCTGTTTCCGTTTCCACAATGGAGCTTGTACGTTCGCCGAACAAGAGACGGATGGCTCCTCGACCGCCAGAGACCACGGAGGATGCGCTACCAGTTTCTTCTTTGTTTGCCAGGAATCCGGGTGCGAATCTCAAGTCCGATTCCCCAGTCGTTCGCGAGAAGGAGAAAAGAGAGAGATCGTCCTCATGTAGTCCCAAGTTCCGCAAGGCGGTCTGCGAACTGCCAGATCCGATGAACGGAACAGCGGACGCCAAGCAATCGATCGAGTCCGTACCTAGAAGAACAATATCCTTGTCGCAGGATAGTCTGACGAGCGAGAAGGAAGTACGAGAAGAGAAGAAGAGAGGTAGGAACCGAAGGGGCTTCTCTTTGAAGCGATTCCTGAGAATGGGCTCGAGAAAGGATATGGACGTTGTGGTTGGTCAAAGCGGGAAGAGCGATGAGCTACCGTCGACACCACAACCAAAACCGCGATTAGAGATAATTCATCCGTTGGAGTTGGACGGCGCAGCGGTCGAAGTTGTGGTAGGGAATGACAGGATCGCCGTCACCAGAATCGTCGGCGAGGACCAGACGGATTCCTGCGGCGTTAAAAGCGACGGCTCGAGAATAGCAACGCGGTTTCCTCCATCGTCCGCGGGTAAGAACGCAGGAGAAATTGTTTGCGATTTGAATATAAAAAAATTTGAAGAATATGAAAACGATTATTCACCGAGACCCTCCCTTGTCTCGCAGCGAGACCCGGAAAACCACCGCCGCCGCCGAGGAATCAGTCCTTGGAGGATTGGTCGAGGCTGGACTCGGCAAATAAGCCGATCAGATCGTCGCCACCTTGCACGGAGACAAAACCGAGCGTCGCTTCTCCGAGCAGAGGCGACAAGATGTCCTCGAAAGCCACCTGGAGACCAACAACCGCGACGACTTCGGACTCGATTTACGCGAATCTGGGTAAGTTTAGGCCCATACAGTGCAACTGAGCACGCAATCGTCGCGGATCATTCTCGATGTTAACAGCCATACTCACACGGACCCGCGCGCCAGTCGCTTTTTAAAACGAGAGAGACGTCGTTCTTTGCTCTTGCGCGGGTACAGCGATCGAGCCACGTAATCCATATCGTGGATGATCTGCACTTAACTCGCATCTTCGGGGAGAATAAATAATCTCTTGCTTAACGCGTTTAATTAGATTTTGCGTGTAAAGTTTTAGGAATTGAAAGTGAAGTATAATTTAGATGAGTTCAAATTTTGATGATTATTTTTGTGCAATGATAGAGAGAGAGAGAGAGAGAGAGAGAGAGAGAGAGATGCGATATAAAATATATTTCTTCGAATTTGTAGTATTGAAAAATATATAGAACTCATTTATATAAACTGGCTATACTATTACATGCTTTTTAAACCCTGAAGAAGCGTTAAAATTATCCTTGGAAAGTTATAATATTCTGTGATACATGTGTTATATCGATAATGATGTTTTTTTTATAATATTCTCTTATTGGAAGAATTTATTTGTTATTCTTTTGGACAAGATTCAAGCATTGATATCGTTCTACATAAAATAATATTGAACAATATTGATCGAGATATAGTTGCTTTTTATTTTTTTTTTTTGCAAAGCAGATGCTTTATCCGTTTATAAAATTAGAATAAAAAGTTTGAGAATGGCTGGTCAAATATATGAATGCGCTATTTGTTATATATCTATATCTATATCAATATAAAAGATGCTGTTTGTAAACTGTTCACTTTGCAAGAAAGCGAAAGCTGTGTAAGAGGTCAAATATTTTGTGTGTTCCGCAAATAAACGTATATTATGTAAAAAAAAAAATCAGAGAGTCTTGTTCTCTTTTGATCATTGAAATTTCGATCGTTCTCATCTTCTGCGATCTTCATTTACGAACACGTATTCTCCCCCTTTCCTTCCCCCGATGCTGTGGCTTGTTCGTTGCACCTTCGCACCTGTGCCCTCTCTCTCCCCCTTCTTTTTTCTCCCCTCATTAACGCGAATAATATGTTCAACGCGCATGTAAACGCGCAGCTCCATTCAAATGTGAAATCGCGCGCGCATTCCGCATATTTACGTCTCTCTCCGTTTTTTTTTCTCTCTCTCTCATTTCGCGGTAGTTATGTAACGGTTGCATACGACATTACTCGTCAACTCGGGCGGGATTCCTCTAACCGAAGCTGGGTGCAACTAACGCCGCATGCATTGCACGTACTGCGACTGTATCATCTGCGACTGTATTACCCTTTAAGGCTACGTGAAAAAATTTTAGCCGTAATTAGAAGACCATAAGCAAATCAACCAATCACAATCAAGCATTCTAAAATGTAATTAGAATATTTAACTGTGATTGGTTGATTTGCTTACGGGCTTACGATTACGACTAAAATTTTTTCATGTGCAATGGCCTTTAGAGTTTTTAGTCAATCTAAGAGTTATAGCGTATTTAATTTGTTGACTCTACCCGACTCTGGGTCGAGTCGAGTCAAGTCTCAAGTTCGATTTGAAACTCACTGACTCTAAACTATCATGGTGGAAAGCGGTTTATGATTGATTTCGTAATCGATTCTTGATCATCATCATCATAGAAATATAAATTTATATTATATAAAATAAAAAGAAAAATAAGTAGTAATAATGAAAATATGATAAATAATAATGTTAAAAACTCTTTGATGGAGGTTATGAATCACGAAACCAATCATAAACCGTTTTCCACCATGATAGTTTAGAGTCAGTGAGTTTCAAATCGAACTTGAGATCTGACTCGACTCGACCCAGAGTCGGGTAGAATCAACAAATCGAATACGCTATTAAACGTATGCTTGCAAAGAAAAATCTTGTTCCTGCTTTGTAAACTCAGTAAAACAGGCGTTGTCGAAAAGTCTTTTGTCTACGAGAAATATCTCCGCGTGATTTACGTTTGCATTGTCAACTTGTGCTTGAATTAATATGTAAATGTTTTATTCGAATATATTCGAATATTTAGAGAAAGTTCGATATATTGAAGTTTGATTGACTATTTGAATGATGGAGTAACAATTGCGAATGCTGGAATAATTTCAGCAATACTGTTAGAATAAATCATTTTGTGCAAGATATGATTTTATGTGGGAAAAGCAGAATTGACAAAACTTTACAAAAACAGACCCCGTTCCAATGACCTTGACCTTGACATGTTGTCAAGATCATCGTCCTAAGTATTCTCCAAAAGTTTTTAAGTGTCACTCATTGTTTATATTAACAAAAAATATGAAGAAAATTAATATTATACAATATTTTTAAAAAATAATGAAAAAAAAATTGATTTTTTGAAAATAAAAATATTTTTCCAATGTTTTTTTCTATGAAATAAAAATCGGTTTTTTATATCTCTACAGGCGAATGCCCGAATGTAAAATCTCGATTCATTCTCTGGCACTCGATTTTATTAACCGGATTCCGAAAATCGTCTGCGTAAAAAAAAAAAAATAATTTTCTTTATACTGACAGCATTTGTCGTGATATGCGTGGCCGACAAAGCTCGTAATGGGTGACCTAATGACTTCGTCGTTGCAGTTTTATGCGCGACACTTGCGGATGTGCATCCATCGTTTGCGAGAATTTAGTTTGTCTCTAGCTAGTCTCAGTTTCGTGACATGCCTTGTGTCTTGTGGTAACTAACCCATGGCGCTTGACGAATGGCGGACGTATGCCTGCAGCAGCGGAGGATGTTACAGGTGAGGTGCGCAGCGCCCTGGCACCTTCGAAACCGCAGCGTACCGCTAGTATGAGAGACCGTACCGTGTCCCAGCCTATCCCTAGGAGGACGCATAGTGATAATGTTACATCGGCCACTACGAGCATGGTAAATCAACATCATCAGGATTACGATATCGGCCTCGCGACCGTCAGATCCACTTCCAACTCGCCGGTAAGGGATCCCCTTCCTCTCGTCCATTTCACCAAGATTTCTCGCTCCGGGTTTTTAATAGCAGAATCTCTGATCAATTTAAAGCCGATTTTTATTTAGCAACAATATCGAGAGGGAAAGATCATTTGTCCTCTATTATTTTTGGAACTAAATCGCAAATTGAATTTTTATTAAAGTAAATTTCTTTGCTGAATTCAATTGCGCGGAAAAGGTACAGCTTTGTTGATTTCTCCATAAAGTTTATTTTACGAAAACCGCTTCTTTTCCAATCGCGTTTATAAATTGAAAGATATCGACATCTTTGAAGAAAAATTTATCTCCAAGTTAATCACAGAATCTGCTATAGAAAAAAAGAAATATTTTTTAGTTTTAAAATATCCTATATTCTATATATATCCTATATGCAATCAATTTTAATATTTTTGGATAAAAAAACAAACCATAGAATGAATACTTAAGCTCCAATATTAATGTAGAAAAGAAGGATAAGTTTTTATCGTCTTTCATTGCCGTCCGGAGTGCGGCTTCTGTGCAACTCGGTTGCAACGGTACAGCGTATAATTGCGCATTTCAACAGACGTCCAACGACAGCCATGTGTATGAGTGTCTCTCGAGTTCACCCGAGTGCGACTCCAATCTCGAGCTGCGTCATGGTCATAGATACGGTGACGGATTTCGTGGCGCCTGCAAGAGGAAGTCTGACAGTAGCGCGATGAGTGGAGAGCCCAAAGTTCATCATCATCAACCATTCGTGAGATCGACTTCGTTGCCATATTGCGGCAGCGAGACCGAAAGCGAGCTTTACGCCCCGTATACCTTTTATACTGGCGACGAGGTTTGTTTTATTAGGTTTCAAAAGTTGTACTTCAAATTTATACATGTTTTCTATGTAATAATTTTGAACTACTGAAGGGCGCGGAAGAAGATCAGGATTGGAAGGATGATGAGCCGCGGATGGGTCGCTTAAGGCAATGCAGAGGACGTAGTATCGTTCATCGGAGCCTCGAAGATAATTACGGTGCAGTGGTCATAGCGAATCATGAAGCACTTGCTCAATTTCTCGAACAGGTGTGTATTAGGTTATCACTGTTATTGTTATATTAATTAGCTTGAAAATAATAAATCTAAAATATTTATGCTAAAAATCATCAATTCTTTGCACAAAGAGCTTTTATTAATCTTGATTTCTAATTTCTAGGCAAAGTTTCATATCTTGTTATCTTCGCTAAAGAATCTAAGAAAAAAGTAATTAATTATCGTGCATGAAAGATGTATAAATCATTTTATATAATATTTTATTTAAGATCTAAGAAAATTCTTCATTTATTTATAAAGATATAAAATTTAATAGTAGAATATATATTGATATTTATATATAATACTTAAAAAAATATAATAGGATAGGATATAGAATCTTCTAATAATATAAATATAATTAAATTTTTTAAATAAATGGTGAGATATCATGTTGTAAATTCTTATTTCAGGAAAATCAAGGTGTACAGTTTCCGGCAAGTCTGCGTGCTCTCAAAAATGCGAACCCACAGCTGAAGCATTTCAACATCGACATTGCGTCATCGATTTTCATTGACAGAAGGATGTTTTGTTCGGCGACGTGGAACGATCAAAACGTCACTCTGTGCATGACGTTCGATCTAGCTATGCCTATGCCGCAAAAAGATTTTTATCTGAGGCCTATAATAGAATTCGTAGATAGAGCTCCGAAGGAGATGATTGATAAGATTCGACCATCCGCTAACAAAGATGTCAAAGGTATTGCTACGTTTCAGCGATGACAAGGAAGTTTGTATATATTTTATTTATATAATAATTTTATATAATTTTATATATTTATATAATTTCAGTGACAGTCTCGATCCTCCCATGCCTGCACGTGACTACCATACAATCGTTCGGTGCGATATCGAGGGACATAAGCAACGAGAATGCAAAGCGAGAGGCGTTGTTTGTGCTTCTTCAATTGGTTAATGCACTGAAGAGTCTCCAGGCCCGCGGGATTGAGGACGCCAATGGATCCCTGAATGACATTATACTCTGCAGAGAGAACGTTTACTATCGTCTGTATCTTTTGCAAGGGTCAGTTAGTTTAGTTTTTCTCTCACGTCATGACAAATTGATAATCTTAATTTACGTTTAATTCCGTTTTATAGGAAACTAAATATAGACCCGAGCGATGAACCTAGAGAAAAACGAGTCTCTCTGTGCGAATGCGCTCTAATAGCACTCCGGCAATTGCATCTGACGAGCGAGTTGCCCCTTGTACAAGATCTACTAATACATGAGAAAGCAGTCACTCTTTCTCAGGTAAGAATTTTGATTCTGGATGTATAAATTCCGGATATAAAAGTTTGTATAGAAAAATTCTCTTTAAAAATTTATTTCTCTTTAATCATATATTGATATCTCATATAAGATACCTATGTAAGATTAATTGATTCGATATTTAGGTAAAATCTGTGCTAGAATTTTCCTTATGGGGTCCGGCCGACGTGCCCCTCGGTGGTCCACGGGAAAGAGAAGTGGCGCTTCAACGGTGGCTCGATCTCGAGAGAGCAAACGTGCTTCATGCCCTTGTCAAGACGAAGGCAGCTTTGACCATTATAGAAGAGTATCAGTTATTATTCTTAGTTAGAACTACTGCCAAAATTATGAGTGAAGCTTCGATGCTTTTAGACGAACAGCAGAATCGCTTGGTGCAAAGATGCTGAAGAATATATTCTTTATCGTATATGTATATCGCGAATTGCATTAATATATTTGGTGCGAGAAAATGAATATTTGAATGCAAAAATAACGCGAACGTTACAATAATATAATAATTCTTTTGTCATATAATTACAGTTTATATTTTTTATTATCGTGACATCTCTCTTTTATATTAGATGTTATGTATTCTGAGATAATAAAGATATATGTAATTTGCTCGTAATTGTAATATAATATTAATTTGTATTCGTGGGAGAATGTGTAAGATATATAATTATTATTGATATATCTATAATTAATTTCCGAATAACTCAAAATGTTATGAATATTTTCAATTACATAACAATGCATAATGCATAATGTCTAATATAATAATATAAACATATTATTTATAGAAAAGTGCCAATGCTCAATCAAAATGTGATTTTATGTACACAATGCTCGGCTATGAGCGCCGTTTTAACAATTCATCTCGAGTGTAATTTAGAAATAAACTACTTTAAAAATAAACAGCTTCACATAATTACAATTGGCAATTATTGATTTCCCATTTAGTTTTTATTTTTTAGGACAACAATTTTTTACAAGTTATTTTTTAAAGGTAAATATTTTTTTAATTTTCACATTTTTTCAACTTTTTGTTGCGTACAAGAAATATTTTTTATGTACTTGGCGTATTTTTTTTACCTTTGTGATTTTTTATTACAGCTTTAATTTCTGAGGTATTTTAAAGTTTGTCAAAATCATTATAGACATAAAAATTCGGATAAGTTACTTGGTAGCGCCGTGGCCCCTGTACATAGGCAAACTCTTCACATGCCAGAAAATTTTTGTCATGTATTTGGCGATTTTTTTTTATGAACTTGGCGTCGCGACGTTACTGCGTCGCTTGATGATAACGATAATAACATTTTATTTATTGTAAATTATTGGAGAAGTATTAAAGAGTTTTACCGTCGGAAGATGATCTAATCTTTATTTTTTAGTAAGATAAAAAAGTTTTAAACTTTTTTATTCAATTTTATGTTCATCAATCTAGTGGATTAATTTTTTAAATGTGCTTAATAGATAACAGATGTTCATTTTTAGAAGAAATAGAAAATGTAAAAATATGTATTACATTGACTGATTGATTGTTGCATCACATAATTATTGCATACTTGTGACCTATACTATGCAAACAGATCTCAATTTTGACATTTTATTGTCTTATTTGCTAACTATTAACTAATCCTTTTTTTTATTTAAGTTTCAAAGGTGATATTTAATATATTGGTAAATATTATATAACAAATTGGTAAATATTGACCGATTTATTTCTTTATATTTATTTATATATTCTACATAATTATCGTTTTATATTATTTTATCAGCATTATTTCATAAAATTTAAAATATATTATCAGTAAAAGTCAGTTTACTTCTGGAACGATCTCTATACAAAAGAATTCAGATAATGAATTAATGTTTGGAAAATCGGACAGAATAAATGGTCGATATTTACTTATTCGGTTAGAAATTGCGAATAAATTTTTTTATGTTTAGGGCCATGGTTTAGAGCTTATGATGCTGCAAAAATTTGATTATAAAGATGCAGTAACATGCAATTTAAGTTTATCTAGCTTGTTAGAAGTTTTATTTAAATTATTAAAAACAGCATAATCAATCTTTTAAATAAAAAATATTGATTGGAAGAATAATATAACTGTTTAACTGAAAAAAGTAAAATTTATTCAAAAAATATTTTAGTTAAAGTATATAAATATATTATTTATTTGAAAATAAATAATCATATTTGTTACTTTAAACATCAGTCAACATGATTGGACCATTCCAAGCATTATATTTCTTTGGTTTCAACAAAATTTATTAAATCCAAATAAACTGTTTTCTCTGTGCATTTGACTATTTTCAATCGGTTTTAATACTGTATTTTTGGTGCAGAAATTTTGATGGATTCAGATTACTTTTTTTTAATCAGTTTTAATCAAACATTTTTGGCAATATATATATATATTGAATATATTTGTCTGCATTTAGGGAGAATTCACAGTTTGGTAGAAAAGCAGAAAACAGAAAAGCAGAAGCCAATCAAAACTCGTGCTAGAAAAGCAGAAGGCAATCAGAACTCGCGCTGATAGTAAGCAGTACATTCTGCTTTTCTAGCATGAGTTCTGATTGGCCTCTGCTTTTCTGCTTTCTGCTTTTCTGCCAAGATGTAAATTCTTCCTTTAGAGAAATAAATATTGATTAGATTTTAACTAATATATTTAACGATATATTAATAATATATTAACGATCTATTAACGATATATAATATATATAATAATAATAATAATAATATATAACAATATATTAATAATATTGAACAATATTATTACCTAATTTTATATTCATTCCCTTTCTTTTTTTCCTTTCTCTCTCTCTCTTTTTTTCTCTCTCTCTCTCCGTTCGTCCATTCTATCCATCTATCTCTTACTTTTTCGTCTTTTCTTTAACTTTATATTACTATCATTTTTATAGTATTTGTTACTTTTAAATAAGAGATACGCTTTTCAATCCATAATTCAAATGCGCATAACATTACGAGCGTCGACCGCGCGAAACGCTAAGCGGCGGACCATGCGCGGAGGTTAAGCCACCACAAAAACGTGATCGGAGTAATTGCAGAAAAACGGAAATAATGGGGAAAACGATCGACAAAATTGTAAAAGTTTGATTTTGAACTTTCTTTGCTTGCACCTGGGCTTGCCGACAAGTTAAGCGACACAACCATATTTGATCATGTCCCTGAGCGATCCCCTTCAAAAAATGATTGAAGAGGAGACAATAAAACAACCCACGGCAGACAGTCATAATTAACGAATAGTGTATCACTTTGCGCAAGATTGTAATAGCAAATCTCGCGATATCAGACACGTGAAATCACCCGAAATTGAGATAAGCGAAACGGTTTCAAGAGCGAGGAGTGAAATAAGATTTATACATATATATATATATATAATTTTTAATTCAATATATATATTTCTAATAAATCATGTGTATATATGTGATACTTAAATTTACAAAAAACCATGTGAGACTCCTTGGAGCTCGAATTTCCAAATTCCTATCCCGCAATTTATCCCGAAATCCCCGCGCCCCATTTGAGGCATTACAACATCATAACAATATTCTTCTTATTATTAAAAAACAATAAAAGTACCTAGTATAGTATTTTGTTTATTTTTTTCTCTATTTATCAATACATAAACCGGCTAAGCAGTATTGATTAATTTGATCGTCAAAAACAAATTCGTACTCTTTATCTTGGTAGACCGTTTTGAAATTGGAATTCAATTCTTTATACGAATCGGGGTACATGGCTAATTTAGGTTCTCCGTGATGGAGGAGCATAATCGTGTTATTCGTATTAACTACCTCGATATCTTTCGGATAATATAGATCCCATTTATCGGTAGGACTTTGCACCGCTTGTCTATCACAGAATGTCAGTGTGCGGCTTTTACAATCCCATTTTAGATGATATATGTACACATTATGATCCCCTTGCTTCCATACATGTTCACTTTCAATGAAGATGATCACATCATTATCTGTGTGTCGATATATACGTATCCATATATCTATAATATGATTATTGTAATCGCAAAGTATGTATTCGTCTACGCTAAAACGGCCGCGCTCGCTCTTCGGGTTAGAAGTGTAACGCATTTCGGCACAATTATAAAAATGTCGCAACATTCCGATATTGGCGTACGAAAACACAAACCCTGCGTTCACAAGTTGACATCTGTTAGGTTTTGTGCAAAATGTCGTAGTTGTAGAAGAACTAGTTTTAATTTTACAACGTTCTTTTACAGGTTCGCGTGGATTTTCTTCAGCGTACTTTTCGTAAAAGAATCCGACGTCTGGAAATGTAGGTATATACTCTTGCTTGGCAAAATGAACATTTCTATATTGTACCCAATATTGCGCCATATCGTCATATGTTTTATCTGATTCATAATAAGCTATCCATGAATTTTGTCCACGAACCGCAAACGAATAATCATCACCGTACATACGAATAAACAAACATGTGGGAATGACTTCTATACCGAGTTTGCTATTTTTGTAACAAAATGATTTCAACTCAGACTTTCGAGTATAAAAGCCGACTGGTCCGTAAGGAATTGTCGGATGAGCCAATATTTGTTGACATTTCTTCCATTTTGATAAAAAGTCTGTTATATAATTGTCGAAATAGATTAGCGGCAAACTCATATTTTCCATCTCCTTCAAATATCCATAGGCTAAACAATTCGTATGTGTGATATATGTATAATCGTGATACAATCCTTCTTTTTTTTTTTCTTTGATTGGCTGCAATTTTATATAGTTAACGACGTATTCATAGTCCGGACATTGAGAGGCACATTCAACAGTATTGTTGTAATAATGCGCCACTATCCATGGCAGTGCCATGTATACGCTGTTAGCTTGATCGCGATACTGGCAAAGCGATTTCTTTGGCGTCGCAATGATTGATAGTATCATATCAATCGCTATTTTCCGTCCATTTTCACTGACTAACATATAATGGAAAAGCATTAAGGTCGAAGTGATCGAGAATTGGTACCAATTATTACCCCACGGAAAGGTCTTGTTATATTTGCCTTTCATCGCCTTTTGATACCGAAGCACAAAATCGTCCATGATATCGCGACATTTATTACGGCGCTCTTTACAATTCTCCATGCAAAGGTAAAAATACGCGCATTCTATCAGCCAGTTACACATATATCCCAATACCAAATTGTCAGTGTCCCATTCCTTAAAGATTCCCGTGTCATCACCACCAATAGTATATTCATCCAAATTCTTTGGTTCGTTGGACGTACTGTTCGCCATCACTGCCTGCATCATACACTCAAAATTGAATCGTTTTTTCTGTTGTTGTACGGGTGGATCTTTGAACTTGTTATCCTTGAAGCTGTAATAACAACGATTCGTTGTTGCGTAAAATTCAACGAAATTTCTGACGTACCTTGGAGAAAGTACCATTCGAGCAATACGCTTATATAAATGAGCAAATATATGATCGATCTCATTTTTTTCTACCAAACTTTTTATTCATGAAAGCGACAACGAAATTAACTTGAAGAAGAACCTGACGGTTCAAAATCTGTTAAGCACCATCACTATCATGTTGTTTCAAAATTTTATCACGTTCAGTTATATACATCTATTGAGTGTACTCGCGATTGAAAGAATATTTGATTTTACGCACAGTTAAACTCGATTGAACATATCGTCTCTTTCGAGTTATGTGTTTCTTCGAGATATAATTTATATAGTCATTGGTATCAAACGTGTAGTGAATATGTCCATTTTCGAGAAAACGCGAAAAATTTAAGGTATTATCCGTATGAGCGAAAAACTCAAACGGCATTGAATTGCACAAAGTTCGCGAGATCAGCACCATCAAAATCAGCGTGCGAGAAAACTATGTTTTTGTTAAGGAATCTTTTCAAAACGTCGAGTTGCGCCAATACGTAATAAGAGACATACCTTTCCATCTTATTCTCCATTTCCATGTCGGAGTACGAACAACTGTTACGATCCAATAACAGATATTCTTCGGTTAATTTTTCATTCTTATTCATTGTTATGCCAATTAACACATTCGCTATCAAGAATTTTTCCATAAATCTAAAACCGCAAGATTCTGCAATTAAAACAAGAATAAAATTTTAAAAATTTGCTTTTTATATCATATTTTAAATCACTTATTATTTTGTAGTTAGAATATATATAGGAAATTCTTTATTGCAGACAAGGATAAGAAAGAGCAATTCATCTAATTGAGAGAGTTGTCAATTTAAAATCTTTATCTACTTTCATAGTTACAATATATTATCAAATTATTATAATTTTATAGAAAAAAAAGAAATAAAAATTAAACTAAAAATGCTGCAAATGGTAGTTGCTTTCCGTTTTAGCCATAAAAAGACGTAATTCTACATCCGAAGATTTTATCTTTAGCCATGAAAAAGTGTAATATTATGTCAGAAAGAGAGAGACAGAGAAAGAGAAAGAGAGAGAGAGAGAGAGAGAGAGAAATTTTCGGAGAAATGAAACAATGAAATAAAACATTAAAATTCTCGGAGATATAAAACATTATTTGGTTAGGTTAGAATTTTTTTGGAGTGGATGTACAGGAGCTTCGCCTCTCCTTCGCCTATGCGTAAAAATCGTAAACAGACTTTTTTAGTCAAAAAATAACTGATTATTACGGCATCTACAAACTTTATTGTCAAACTTTAATTTCTTATATTTTCTATGCCATTCTCCACTTTTGCGATTTTTGCGAGGAATTATTCAGCAGCTTCCCCTATACATCGCCTAAATAGCGATAAAATCAGTAAAATGTGTTCTTTTATGCATTTTTGCCAATTTTATTAATTAAACAATTTTCATAAAACAATTTGCATACATTACTATAAAAAAGTGGAAAATATATATAGGGTAGTCGGTGATTCTCGTGGTACAAAAATAAGTCAAAATTGCAGAATAAAATTTTTTCATTTGAGGTTTCGTTTTTGATAAAATCGACTTTAAATAATAATTGAATACACGTGCACTTGACTAAGACGCTGTTGAGCGGATCTCGATAAAATGTCGAAACACACTGGAAAAGCTTCAAGACAATCTTGTGAAAAAAGTTCAGCTTTGTATGCAATAGAATATATTTTTTTCTTTTGTTTTTTTCATTCTGGATGTTCTATTATTTTGTTTTTAACTACAATACATGTATAATGTATATCGAGATATTTTTATAATTTACAGAATTCAATAACAAGGCTGAAGGAGCAATTAATATATGCTCTTAACACACACACAATATATATGACATGTGTGTGTATTATAAAGTGAAACTATAAAATACTTCTTTTCTTTTAATTTGACGCATGAGCAGAGGAGATTTATTACGTTTTAATACGTATTTATAATAGATTTATTTATTTTTAAGATATTGGATACGTATTTGCCATGTTATCTTTTCTTTTTACTATTTTTGTTGAATAAATTTCCTATTTCAACTCTCACTGAAGGATTGCCATACTCTAAGTAGCAAAAGTATAAAACTAAAAGTATAAAACTACACTGCGAATAATTTACAAAGAAAATAAGCAAATAGCGTATTGAAAGCAGTATTATGTTTGCTATGTGATGAACACATATATTCCATCAAATATATTCCTTCTTAAATGTACATAGTGTCAGAAAGTTGCGTTCCATTTGTTAAACTTATTTTGTCAATAACTTTTTAATAAACAATGAATAACGGTTAAAATATTTTGAAAGTTCTTCAGAGCCGTGTCCTTGATAATGTATATATATTACGGTCATTGAAATGATCGGTGAGGTCGGCCCTAATATGCATAATTATCGAAAATTTATTTAAATCTAAAAGAAGAGAAAAAATAAAAAGAAAATTAAGTTAAATTACTACTTTTGATAATTCTTTCCAAAAATTGGCAGAATGAGATGTGTTCGTTTTAGGTTAGGTCGCGAAAACAAGAGTATATAAAATTGTACTAACAATAAGACTGAGTTGTATTGTGCGAGAAAAAACTGCGCTGAAAACGTTATTTGCCTTTTTATATTCTTTTTTCGGAGAGACATTTCTCCCATTTTATCTAATAGTTTTATGTTTAATGATCGTCTATATTGTCACATATTAACTTATGATTCAGATCGTTATTATACAATTTATCTTTTTCGGTGAATTCTTTCGTAATTGATTGATTGATTTATGGAATTCTTGTTTTCCGATATTTTTATTATTTTTAATGTTGGTGCAATTAAACTCTAAATTGCGTCGACAGTTTCATTATAGATTTTTCGTTTTGTCTTCCACCGAAAAATTTAACTCTGCTGACATTATTTCTTTATGTTACAATTTCTTTTTGCTTAAAAAAGATCGATCATCTATCAAAAAGATTTGTTATTGATCTATTTTTTTTGCGGTTACTCATCCGGATATAATTATTGATTCTACTAAGCATTACATGAAATGTTAGAAATATTAGAAAAGTTATATGTCGTAACCTTCATTTTTGCTGAATGACTTTTATTTATTTTATTATCTTCTTCTTTTCCTTCTTCTTATTCTGATAGGACAATATTCTCTCTTTAAGACTCTTGAGACGTTGAGGTACAGCATTCGCGCCACCTTTTTTACGGGGGATCGTGTATTATTAGATTTTTCTGATTTAGATCCACTTGACCAATTGTTCTATGCCCATTTGATCTACATGATATATCGCCTTGACCTTATCACATCCTGAATTTTGCAATTCTCTTTGATTGTTTCGCTTCCAATTCTATCGCAAAGGTTAACTCCTTGTATCAGTCTGAGTATTTTCATCCCTGTAGTCCTTATTATCCTTTTTGTTTTGGATGTATAGGCTTGCGTTTCCGCTGCATAAGTTAGTTGGTCTATCAGGCGAGTTTTATATATTCGAACTTTAGTTTCAATGTTCATATTTTTCTCCATATGATATCTTTCAGATAAACGCATATTTATGCTTTGTTATTCTGGTCGAGTTCATTTTTTACTTTATTCACAAAAACTAACGATAAAGTCTTAAAAAATACTATTTTTACGACAATTATGTTTATTTTTTGCGACAAAAAAATAAATGATATTTATGCAATTTGATGAAGAAATTTAAATTTCTTTTTACAATTTTCTTCTTAAAATATTATGCAATAATTCGCTTACATTTTAGCCAACGGGAAACATAGTGGACCATATATGTACGTTTCTCTTCTCCGTATTAGTTATTTTCACTACAATAGCGATTATTAAGAACGTTCTGATGGAAAAAATTCCCAAGGATTTTTCCCAAATGAAAAAAATATATTCATTTAAATAGATGAAATTATTAAGATTTACTATCTTAAAATAAGGGCATTCTCGCTCGAAAAAACTGTTCTTTTGGCGCTTCTCGTTATAAGAGAGAGAGAGAGAGAGAGAGAGAGAGAGAGAGGGGGAGAAGGAGAGAGAGAGAATATTTTTATCCAAAATATAATCTAACACATACATTTCTTATTTATGCATTTCACTTATGTTATTCAATTACTTGAGTCTTAAAATGACATATTCTGTGAGGGGGTGTTAGAAACTTATATTTTTTGCTTTCTCATAGAAGAAGCATTGTTTTCATGACAAATTTTTTTTCTAGTTTTCTATGCCAATATTTAGAATGTCCCAAAACGTCAAAGAATTATATTTTTAAAAAATGTCTGTCTGTCTATGTATGTATGTACGGAACGTACATTATATAATCTCCAACTTCCGCAATTTCTGAGATATCGGGCTAAATTTTTAAAAATGAATAGAGTATCATTAAGGGATGATTGACACTGAATTTGGGGAAGATCTATGAAAGGGTCCATTTTTATAAAATTCTTGAATTTTTTGAAAAATGTTTGTACACGATCTTTTGCAAATTTTGCAAATTTTTAGATATTAAATTAGATTTTTTTATATAAATAAATAATCATTAGAGGATGATTGGTATTGAATTTGATGAAGATCCATAAAAGAGCTCATTTTTTATTTAATTTTGAATTTTTTGAGAAATGTCTATACACGCTGTAACTGTCGCAAATTTTGGAATATCTTCTTCTATGAGGAAGCCAAAATTAAAAAACTCGCTTACTTTAAGAAGCTTAAGCTTTGTGAGCAAAATGAAATGATGAGAAAGCAATGTGCAAGTTTCTAATTTGCACAATTTTCATCTTGTTTTATAAATGAAATAAATATTATAAATGAGAGTCAGTATGTAAATGGAGATTATAGAATAAAGGTTTAATAGATGTAAAACGAACATTTTGATTCCTTTTTTTAATCATCTTCAGTATTTATGCAATAAGAAATAGTATTGCTTACATTAATATAAATTAAATAAACGCAATATTTTCCTAATAAAAAAGTTCTTAGAACGTTTAATTAATTGATAAGTGAGATTATTTTTGAAATTTGTCAACAAATTAACCACGCGAGTGCGCGTGCTTGAGGAATATCTAATACTTATGAGAAATTGGTTTTTAATCTATTTTTAATAGTTAATTTTTACTAATAGGTAGTTGATTCATTATTTTTATTACTTTCATTACTATATGTCCAAAAATAATAATTATTATTATAAAAAAAGAGAAATAAAAGAACAGCGTATTGTTGTTCAGCTGCGTATATAAAAAAATTGTAATAAATTAGAAGTACAGGCTGTTGTGAATACAATCATTAATTAAATAAAAAATGGCAAATGAGAGCCAGGGGCTCTATTGTTGAAATAGTTACGTATACGTAAATAGCAAATTGCGAATGATCGCAATGTAAAATCCCTCTAGAACAGCATTCTTGACAATCGCAAGTGCAACGTGTATGCAATTTTTCGTGCACAATGCAAGAAATTTATACCATACGTTTCAAGAGAAACGTATTAGTGAATTCGTTTTAGTGAAAATTAAAAAAAGTAGTGATGAAGAGCAAAGATAAATATGTATGTATATATACATCGGAAAGCTGCCATTGTAGAAAAATGTACAATTTTTGCAAAAATTAATTTAGAAGATATTTAAAATAAACGCACCAATGATGGGCGCCTTAGAAAATATGAACATCCCAGAAAAGAGGATTTCATATTCGAGAAGATTCTTTCGAGTTAAGCAATAAAGAATTTTTACAATTATTCCGATTAAATAAAGCTGCGAGAAATTTATCGAGCCACATTTGATTCCTCAAACAAGAATAAGTGCGATCGATTCTACCACAAAGGTAATTTAATTATTCTTATATTAATTTTATTCTTAAATATTCATATCGACACTGCGCTATGCATTCTTTCATATCAATAAAAATCTGTCATGGCTGAGTAACGTGTTCAAATATTAAGTATGTGCGTATAATTTTTATTAATTAATATGCAAGTAATTTCATGAATGTGCGGATGAATCCAAGGAATTTCGGAAATGTAAACCGACACTTTTTAATCCCGACTTATGCCAACCGTAGATTAGCGAAACGAGGGAGTATGCCTTTCATCGAGCTTGGAGCGGATTGTTATCGGAGTGTTCTCGATAACTAAACGTATTTCATATCATCTTTTAAGCATAAGTTTGTTATTAATCAAGAAAGATAAAAAGCTTACTATTATCGTTATTTATTTTATAGCAACGAAGGTATCATCTAAGCAAGAGATGACAGCGTGACTCCCGACTGCTCTTGTAAAATTTGTAATTAATAATTACAGTATAATGTAATGATTATTACTTTCCATATATATAATAATTATTGATATTTATACTCTGATTACGCAGTGGATCACACTTTGCACATCTTTGAACAGAGTAGAAAAACTCTAGTGCCGTAGAGCTTCTGTAATCAGAGTTATGACTTAAAATAGCAATTTATGATTGATCTTATTTAAATTATTTATGTGTGAGATGTGTTTGTAAATAAATATAATATTATTTCAAACTTTTCTAACTTAATTTTTTCTTTTTTACGTTGTTTTTTTTAATTGATTGGTTTCTAGTTTATTTTTAATTATTATTTGCTTTTTTTATTATTATTTTTTGTTCTTATTTGATTTTTTTGTTCTTATTATTTATTTCTATATTATTATTTCATTTTTTTATTTTTTCTTGTTCTTATTATTTACTTTTTTGTTTCATTTTTTTAATTTTTTTTTTTTTATTATTTCATTTTTTTATTTTTTTTGTTCTTATTTTTACTTTTTTATTATTTTATATTTTTTATTATTTTTTATTTTTTTTTTTATTTTTCCACGTTTGCTTTACACAAATACAACATAAACAAACTGTTTCTTTCCTTATTTTAAAACAAAAAAGCATTAAAGTTGTAAAACTTCAAAATTGCGTATCTCGGAAACTATTGGTCAAAATTTTTGTATACTATTTTTCTCGTGTTTCTCATTAAAAATGCTTTTAGAATCGACTTTTCAAATAGGGGACCGTAATCTTGCCTATCGTTTCTCTAACTCTGCCTTATTTTTATCAGAGTAATATGCTTACAATGTTATATCAATGCTCGTTCATTAATAACTTATTGCTATATTGATATTTAGACAATTACTGTTGATATATACAAATATACTTTCCCAAAAAACGAGTTTCACTCCAAGAACAAAAAAATAATTAAAATATTTTACGGATTCTCTGCACAAAATAAATAAAAATATTTTTTAATTTTTTTACAAAACATATCTCATGGATTTAATATACAATCAAAATTAGTAATTCTGCAAACGGGATATTAATAATTTAATAATTTAAAAATTGATTAAAGTATCTAAGAAATATTATTTATATATATATATAGATATATAGATATATATATATAGATAATATTTAGACACTTTTTAAAATGTAATTAGCTTTAATTAATGTTACAAAAATTTTATTTGTGGAATGAAAACAAAATTTACCCATTTTTATACATACATAAATTTTTTTATTAATTTATATTCATGTTACTTGATCAAATGTATTTAAGAAAATTAAAATTGATTTGTAATATTTCAAAAAATCATGCGAATATAAATTTTTAAGACATCTCATAAATGCAAACTTTATAAAAAATGACTTATTTAATCTTAAAGGGAAATTGAAGAGAGAAATAAAAAAAGTTTAAGAAAAGAAAAATGAAGATAAACAAAAATTGCAAATTTCTATTAAATCTTTGAAATACTATAAAATAATATATTAGAAAGTTTTTCCTAGAAAATCGGACGTTTCTCCAACCATTGATCATATTCATAAGGAGAAGAAAGGAAAAAATTTTCTTCGTTTTTTTGTGTGTCCTGATTGGTCATTGGTCATTGGCTAGTAATCAAAGTTAAAGCATTTGTAACGCAAAGAAAAGACTCCATCTACAATTTTAGACAATGCTCGTAATAGACGCATTGCGATAAAACCAATTAAAAGTTGTAGCAAATTTTCACGCATATATTTGTATATAAAAATAA
This sequence comes from Cataglyphis albicans, assembly GCA_038406275.1. Classification (NCBI taxonomy): domain Eukaryota; kingdom Metazoa; phylum Arthropoda; class Insecta; order Hymenoptera; family Formicidae; genus Cataglyphis; species Cataglyphis albicans. The sequence goes on from JBCAUJ010000020.1 coordinate 1,294,496, forward strand.
ATTTAAAATTATTAATATTAGTAAAATTAGTGATATAAAACCGTTAAATGACGCTTGTTGTAAGTTCTTTTATTAAATTTTCTGCGATGGTTACAATAACGTTAATATCACTAATTTTAAATTTATTTTTATATTTATTTCATATTTATATATATACAAATGTAAGCCTTAGAATTTACTACAACTTTTTATTATCTATTCTTATCGCAATGCGTCTACTATGAGCACTGTCTTAAAATTTTTCTTAATTAATTTTTCTTGTTCAATATCATAAGTGTCGTCTTGTTGCCTCACGATGTAATTGTTCACATTCTGGAAGATGACAGCATCAGCATCGTAAATCTAATGAAATTTGACTTCACATGTGAGATTTTAACAATTGATAAGAATTTGTGTAAAAAGAAATTTTATAAAAAATATTTTACTTTTTTACAAAGTTTTATATTAATTCCACTGGGTTAATTTTTATGGTTTGATAAAATAGCTCTGCAAAAACTAATAGTCAACAAGTAGAGTTAAAGTTATTATTGTAGTATAAAATATTATTGTGCTTTTATTAAATAACAAAAAAAATAGTCTCTGTGTGTGTTTATTTTGATTTATTATTGCCGAAAATTAATCTCTTAAAACTACTGTCATCCTGTCATTAAAACTCGCTTTTAAAATTACGCAGAATTATGTAAATAAAATTAGTGATATAAAACTAGTAAATGACGTTCGTTTCGTTTCTTAGCTGTTTCTCATATCATTAAATTTTTTCCTGGCTACGATAACACTATTGTCCTATGATTTGATTTATATTATTTTGGAAAATGAAATTATTAGCGTGGAGGATATCGTGAATTTTAAATCCACGTGTGAAAGATTCCAGAACATGACACTACTTAACAAGTTTTGGGAAAAAAAATATTATTAGAGGTATTTATAAAATCTTAATTTTAATTTATTTATATTTATTATACCCTACATAATTTATGTCCCTCAAAGCATTTTCGCAAAAAAAAGGAAAAGTGCGCGTGCGCTCGCGCGCCAGTTGAATCAGTAGAAATTAAGCACGTTTCTGATGTTACAATATTTTAATAGGATTGTAGGAAAAAATCAAGATTTATTAAAATCGAAATCTTCATTTATCTAAAGGCTCGATGAATCATTATAATCTATTGTACATCGATCAAAATTTTGCAGCGTTCGATAAAAATAGCTTGCTATTGCTTCTAGCTAATTACTAATTACATTTATTTTAATTTTAATTTCTTTTTACTTAGGTTTTATTATTAAATTTTGCGCCAAAAAATTTATTTTATTTTTATTGTTTTTTGCTTATTATTGCATGCATAAAAATGTGTCGTTTTTATATTTTAATAAATTAATTTAAATTATTAAAAATATAAATTGCAAATTTTTTTATTGTAGTGTAAATGGGTTTTTTTTATTTTTATATTATTTTATAGTAAAACAAGTAAAGAACATTAAATTAAAATGCTCATATTTTTTTTTAAATTTTTTTATTTAAACATTTTACAATAATAATGTATAAATGTTTACCTATATAAAAATATTAAAAATTTTTTCTTACGTTTATTTGTTTCAAAATTGATTTATAAAATACTTTTTTTATCTTTCATAAATAAATATAATTTTTATGCCTTATAATATTACCGTACTTTTTTTTTTAAAAAACTTTCAAATCCTACGGTTTTTACAAGTTCTTTCAAGTCAGTTATATTTATTTAGAGATCTATTTGGAGATTGTTTTTGAATATATCTGTTGACTGTCACGTATCATATCGTAGCTCAAAAACTCAGCATACGAAGTCATTTAAAATTAAATGACGATAATGATATTGTAGTCATATGGAAATCAAGATTGTAAGTATTATTTTAATTTATTGCTCAATATTTTTTGATACATACATTTTTTTATAAAGATATTTTTACAGTTTCTTAGTTTATTTATTTGTTTTAAATTGATAAAAAAAATCGTAGCATAAAAATATTTTTTTCTCGAATATTTAACAAAACGTTAACTCGCGCGTAATACACACATACAAAAAATTAATCAAATCTCTTTTTTTTTTTGATAAAAGGTTAATTATCTTAAGATGGAACAATATAACTCCTTTTACAAAAATGTTTTTTTATTCATTCTACAATATATGTAAATATTTCAATGTTTAGATTTTAAAAAATTACGTTTTATTTCAAATTAAGTTATATTTCACTAATACAGAAACTATATATTAATTTTTTATAACTTTATGTTAACAAGTACAAGATGATAATATGATTTTATATGCAAAATAACACATAAAATTTATTTTAAAAAATATGTACAATTTTTTAAAACGTATTAAACATCAATCTTTTTTTTATATTAAAAAAATTTATTGTCAAATTTCTCCGATAGATTTTTCAAAATGTAACTTGTTATGCATTTGAGATGTATACATTTTTATTCAGTCTGTCGCAAATGCTGGAAAAATTATAAATATTAATTATTGTACAATGAACATTCTATATGTTTGTTAAGTGCATATATATATATATATATATATATATATATATATGTGTGTGTGTGTGTGTGTGTGTGTGTGTGTGTGTGTGTGTGT
>JBCAUJ010000020.1:1297204-1332005 GCA_038406275.1 Cataglyphis albicans
TTTTTTTTTTTTTTTTTTTTTTTTTTTTTTTTTTTTTTTTTTTTTTTTTTTTTTTTTTTTTTTTTTTTTTTTTCCAAGCTCATATTTACCACTTACACCTGACGTTTCTTTCACTATCATTGATAATCTATTTTAAACGTGTATTACATTAGTGATTTTATAAAATTTACTATTAATATATATCTCAAAAATTTCAATTTATATATTCTTATACTAATTTTTTATATGTATCAGTAGTTTATTTTTTTCTTTAATTAATCGTATAGCGTATATATATAAATGTTCAAGTTTTTCTTTCAAATTACTCCCAAGTTTGAGGGAAATAAAGAATATCGACTTATTTTACTTTTTTTCACTCGATATAAAGCCGGCCGGCTTTGTATTTGTAATGTAATTAGAAGCGTGGTAGAATCGACGTGCTCAATGAAAAGCGGATTGAGAGAGAACTGTTTCTTCTGACTTTTGCTGCTTTTCGTTTCCCTTTCACATTCCGGTCGTCCCTTCCCTATCGCTTTTTCTCATCTACCATTGAATCATGGTTCTTATCTTTGAGAAGTACGAAAGCCTCGGCACTTCCTTGATTCGTGAAACAAAGACCAGTAGATTGAAATTCGTTTATTGCAACCCAGCTGCTTCTATCGCGCAAGAGAGAGGGAGGGAGAGAGAGAGAGAGAGAAAGAGAGAGAAAGTTGGACGTTATTCTTTCTAATACAACGATAAGACCGGTGGAGTCCATTCACCACTTCTACCCGCCTTTCTTTCATTCGAGTTTCCTTTCTCCGAGTTTTTTCTTTTTTTACAAATGTAGCTAATTGGAATTGATGCTGTTAAATTATATCTCTGCTTATTAAAAACGAACTCATCTCGTTCAACATCTCATTTAAAAAAAAATAATATTAAGTATAATTTCATGTTTTTTTTTCTTTTTCTCAAAGAATATTTGATTAATACAAACTATATATTCTTAACAAATTAAATTGTTTGAAATCATGAAGTACGTTTCATGAGTAAAGCAATTTCTGTTACGATGTATAGAAAGAAACTGAGCTCTTTTGGCTTTAGATAGGATTGTTCGAAACAGGTGATGTGACAACTTTTTTTTTTTACTGTCGAAATATCCTTCGCTCAAGGAAAAATAAACGATCAAGCGAATTTTTCCGAGGATATCCGCGCGGAAAGGAAGAAAAGTGCACGGGAAAGCGAAGAAAACGAGGATGCGTCAGTTAAGCGACACTGACGTCTCTTGCCCTGGTTGAAATTCTCGGTTACTGCGTTTAGAGGGAATTTGAAAAAGAGAAAGAGAGATAAATAATGTCAATTCTTTCGTTCTCTTTTTTTTCCTTTTTTTTTTTCTTTTTTTCCTTCCAGTCGTCGCAAAGATTCGAAATGCGGTGGACGATGACGTTTGTTTATGCAAATTCCTATCATACAGACTACACGATCTTATTAAGTTTCGCGTTCTTCCATCTTTCATTTTTCATCTATCTTGGCCATTTTTCCAACCAATGTTATCCTGGGATATTGCTTTATTATTAGTCGAACAGAAAAAGCTGACATTTCTTATCTTTTTTTTTTTATTGAAATATTTTATATTTAACAAAAAAAATATTTATCGTTTACTTATATCTTACATTGTTAGATTTAACATCGTGGTGTCGTGGATTTAATAATCAAGGAAAGCGATAAACATTTTGTCTTGCCTTTCCAGATATAAAAGTCATAAAAAAAGGCAACCCAATAAATTTTCATCCCTATTGACAGATTAGACGGCGGCGAGTCGCATTATCCGTGCGTAATTAGTGTCATACATAAATAAGCACGTTCATCAAGGCGACACCATCGAGTGGGATTATGTGTGTCTTTAATAATTGAACGGAAATGATTAATTATTATCGCGCGCTCGGTACTTTCATTTATCTATATTCTCTTTTCCATTCTTTATTTTTGCGAAATATTCTAGAAAATTAAATATTTAACCGCCATCGAAAATCACGATCATCGATTATTATCGAAGATAATGGATAATATAGATGACGTCATTGTTATCTCGCGAAATTTTATAATTTCTTTTTTTGCATTTTTTATACCCGCCGAATGTCATTGTCGAGTTGAATGGCAATTAGTGTAGCAAAAATTGAAACTTATTTATCTGACCGTCTCGAAAAATTTCAAGAAGTTTTAAACGGACATATAAATGCCAGACAAGCTTATTAATTCATCCGCGCAATGTATCGGAAAAAGTGGATGTGAAGACATATATTGTTATTGTAGACTTTATGGCTTGGGAACAAGTGAAAGTGGTGTTCTCGCGGTATTCGCGTTCTCGCTCGTATTTCTTCGTCCTGGACGAGAAAGGATCTTCCCGACCGGAAGACATGAAATATTTGCCAAAGATGGTGGACACGGCCAATCCGTGCGAACGGCCATCATAAAGAAGAATGCGATCGCGAATCCAGGAATGTTGGTTGTTTCCCGTGACCGCATATACACACATATGCGGCCATAGAAAAAGCATGTAGCTGGGATAACGCATCGCTAAACTTCGCACAGAAACGGCTTTGTTTCAAGCCATTTTGTAGCGCAAAAGCGTATCCGGATATGTTCGATGGTGTGTTTTAACGTTGAATCGAATTGGAGGTATCACCGCGAGATTACATGTTGCCTTTGTTTTATATAGGTTCGACTATGATTCATTTGATTTTAACGTTGCCAATCTAATAACGCAATGCATTATTTGCCACTTAAATTGTCTTTATAATCTTAAGCAAACGTTTCAAAAAAATTATTACAGCAATACTCTTTAAATAAATATTAAAATAACTTGAGATAAACATGACTTCTCTCTATATAATTTGTATAATTTGTATTTTAAAAAGATAATCTACCTTTTTTGAAAATGCACAGTTTTTGTGTCAATAGAGAGTTAAAAATAAATAATTATCAGAGGCTTATCACACAAGTTAATTCTTTCTCACTTATTTGGGATTATTTGAACCATTAATATTAAAATTGTTATTGTCGTAGATTAGATATTAGTAGCTGCTTAATATTATCTGTAGCATGTTTCTGTAACAATATTTATAGCATTTTTTAAAAATATATTTTAAAATATATATATATCTGTATAGAGGAAGAAGTAATAATTGTTGAATTAATGAATGTTATAAAGGATGAAACTATGGTCGATGGTATAGTTGCAGTTTGCGCGGAAAGCGTCGACTTTTATGAAATACTGCTTGGCAAAAGTTCGCCATGTAGAACCACCGAGCTGTTGACACCTACAATCTGCATTCTCGACTATATTCGAGATGCACATCGGTGGTATATCCGTATTTTACTATTATTCGAGTGCCCTTGCGTTGTTTGTACAATGAAAAATGTTGCGATGCGCATGACACACATTTTCCAATATCGATACTACTGTCTTAGCGAAAGGTCAGAAATATGTCTCCCTCCGAATTTAATGAATTTTGGATAGTCTAGACAGGCAAAAATAGGAGACATATATATATTTTTTTATTGTGTCCAAATGGCTATTATAATAAATAATTTATATATTACAATTTTCATATTACGGCAATATAATAATTTATGTTTTATTTTATGTTATATTTTTTTTTAATTTAAAAAGAAAAAAAAACTATATGTAAATTTTAACTTGGTGAGAAAGTTGCGGTTATCGATTAACATAAATTATAAGAGCGGAGGATTTTTTTGTTTTTTTTTGAAAATTGTAATAATATGTCAGCGAGGATTAATTTAAACTTGATAAATCTGATGAAGATCCATGTTTTATCGTGCGTAATTACGGCACATGCAATGACTCAGATTTAATTATTCTTCAATTTCTCTCTTCGCAGAATCATACCATGTTGCTCGAGACAAATATCAATCTCCGCAGCTTCCTTTGCAGCGATTCCGCCGATAGCGGAGCCAAGTTGGGAACGTCGATAAATTAGGTTGGTGTTAGCGGAAAGAGCATTATTTACGTTCGATCCGGTGGCGAGTTTAGAAGTTTTAATAGCTTAGTGACATTTGTTTCCGGACTGGGGCGAACGCGCTTGTATAACGCATATTGGGGGAATCTCTACTCCCTTTCTCTCCCTCTCCCTCTCCCTCTCCCTCTCCCTCTCTCTCTCTCTCTCTCTCTCTCTCTCTCTCTCTCTCTCTCTCTCTCTCTCTCTCTCTCTCTCTCTCTCTCTCTCTGCAAATAATTCGTGTTTTTCTTTGTTTCGTTTGCAATTAATTTCAGGAACTACTTATGATCAAAATTTTTATCATAAATTGAGAAAATATTAATTACAATTATTTTTTTACGAAGATATTAAAAACCATATTATTTTATGATACTTTAATTCTTTTTATAATCTGGATTTATTTATTCGATTTTTCAAACAGTATACTGTTAATTTTCTTTTTCTTTATTTATAACAATTTTTTTGCTACTATTGTACAGTCAAAACATCCTTAATAACTTCTCATCCGTTTTCTTTTTTACGAAGAGGATTATATTGAATTCGACTTTTGTAGTTCTTTAAAGATAAGCAAGATTGGAAAATTGAAATTCTTTATCATAAAAATATATAGATCGATAGGCCAAATGATTAAAATTGTCAAAAGTTCACTAAATGTTTCTCAACAGTGACGATAATTTTGTTCAAATATTCAACTGCGAGTAAACGGATAAAGGCAAATTTCCAAAAGAAAGAAACTAATCCTATCTCGTTTGAGCCCTCTTCTCTTTTTATCTACCCTGCAACTTCTTTCCGGCTTTCTTTGAAATCCAGAATGACAAGAATATACAGAGCACTCGAGAGACAAGATATTTTTTGCTGACGTGACTCTTTCAGAAAATGTCTGTCGAGCAAAAAAACATTAAATTCGATTGCAATTCGCGTAAAATTGGGTACTGTAAAATACGCTTTTATAAGATTCTTTATGAGACATAAAATGAGATTTTATTGTTAGTCATTAATCTCAGAGAAAATAAAAATTTCATTATAAAATTAAAAAAGTTAATTTTATTGTCATATACGATGAATCTATGAACTATAAAAATTTCCTTCAAACGAAAATAAATATCCTCAAAATAAATGATTAATTATTGTAAGTTAATATATTTATATAAGTTAGATTATTTTGTGAAGTTCATATATTTATATAAATTGGATTATTTTGTGAAATTCTATCATAAGTAACAAAATTGTTAAAAAAAAAAAAAATTATTATTTAACAAATATTAAAATCTATTCAATAACAAAGAATATCAAAACACATTTCATAAAATGTTAATGTGCATAAAGAACCTTTTGGTGATTTTAAATATATTTATCAGATCAAGTATATACAGTGAGAAAGACGTCATCTAAAAATTTGGCGACAAAAAGGAGTCCGCGAATTGTGGCGAATGTAGACGCGATTTCTCGCCGACAAAAAGGCGTCGGAAAGAAAGACAAACAAAGATTGAATCCGATGCCGTTCGCAAAGTGCTCGTCGTGCAATCAAACAAACCATTTCCGGCTTCCTGCCTTTCCGACGACGTTTGCGCACTTTTTTTTTTTGCACGAAACTTCGAGCCAGAACAAATCTTGCATTTGGCATGAGATTGTTCGGGAAAAAAATGAGCAAAATCTTTGTTAAAATTGAAGTCATTTTTCTCGATGAAACAAAAATCAAAATATTGCTGCTTGTTTACAAAATATTATTTAATATCGAATTAAAAATTTATACAGAAAATTCTATCGACCTTTAATAAATAATAAAATATTTTTTATATATAATATTGAATTAAAAATTTTTTTATATATACCTAAGGGAAAAAAATTCCCTTAATTTTGTATCAATAAACAATTGCACTGTAGTGTATAAAATACATTAGAGCAATTAATTTAAACAAAACAAGAATAAAGAAAAATAGAGAAAAACTAACGTAAATTTTTTGAGACGAGTTTGTTTTTCCCTCGCACAAAATGCCTTGGCAATAACAATAATTTACGCGTAAAATAATGCGTTTATTTTCTCGCTGAATTTTAAAGCCATATTCCGTGTCCGAATGACAGTTTAAATTCATCTGTCACACATCATCTCGACGCACGTAAAATTTTATGAAACTGTCGGTTCGGCCAAGTTTCTGCATGATATTCAATCGGAGAAGCATTATCGATTTTTCAATAGGGTCGTCGAGGATTCACTCGACGGTATCGTTCGCTTCTCACCGCGAAGAATGGAGCAGATATTGCTCGAGATGAAACACGTCATTGTTGCAATATACATATTGTATACGGCTAGATGTGAAAAGAATAGCGTAGTACTAGATAATCACATAGAATATAGAGAAAGGAATTATATAATTATAAAATTATTTATTTATTATTCTTATAATTATTTATTTATTATTATTTATTATAGTATGAATATAATTTTTAATCGAAACTTTTTAAAATAAATTTTTCGTGTGTTTTCCAATGCTTTTTATTCGCAAAAAAAAAAATTAAACACTTAAATGTTAAATATTAAATTTAAAAATATATTTATTTTTAAATTTTAAATAAAAAAAAAATATATATATATATATTTTTTTAAATATATTTTTAAATTTAATATTTAACATTTAAATGTTTTATTTTATTTTTTTTTTATATATGAATGAAAAGCATTGAAAATTAACCAATGGAAAATTCTCCAATTTTCCTGAAATTTTGAAGAAATTACCTGAGAAATCAGGGAATTCTTAAAAAATTTTTTTACAAGTTTTGGGATTTTCAATAAAAAAGAATTGAATGAATTAGTAGGATAAAAATTTTTTATTTGCATATTTTCGTTTTTTATCATTGATTATATATATTTATAATATTTATAATATATTTGAAACATACATTGGCCAATCAGATCACTGATGCTTACGATGTAAGAACAATAAAAAAAAAAAAAAATTTTTTAAATCCCCGTCAAATTGTAACGATAATTAAACGGCAAATTAACTAATTTGTGAGAATGCGCTTTCACTTCCTGCATCGCCATTAAACAAGCCATCGACTATTCAACGGCACGATACAATCACCCAGATTAGGTGATAAACTTACTCCTGCGATGTACGACCCATTTCCACCTGCATATTTTCTATTATGAAAATGTGATTTCATGCCAAGCCCCAGTAATCATGCCAATAAATTCTCACTGAACATAATTAAACCATTTCGCTTCAATTAAATTAATTCAATTAAATTTAATGAAATCGCGATCTATTTTTTTTTTTGCAATCAAATAAATTTTAAATAATACGTTTAAAATTAATAATTCATTTGTATTTCGCAACAAAAACAGATCCTAAACATAAAATATTTTTAAATGGTGAAATAATTTAATTTTACAATTTAATAATTTCTAAAATAATATTCCGATAAATCAACTTTACAAACATCGCGTGATGGTATTCGCGATTTTAATGGAAGAATAAAAAAGAAGTGGTCTCGGTTTTAAATGCGTGCAAAAAAATTAATAAAAGTACGAATATAAAATATAATATTCTCACTTTCACGTACAAATAAATCGCTTCGCGAACGGAATGGAACTTGTAACATGTATTTGCCGCGAAAATGCATTATAGATTTCCGACAAATAAAAAAATAAATGCGACAAACGATCGGAACAAGAGATCGCATTCTGACTTAAAGCGGCAGTAGCAATTCCAGACAGATCAATGTTGAGAGTAGAGTGTATATATACTAGTACAAATATAAAACAGTTGGCAAGAGAGGTCAACTGCAGCATTGATTTCCAAGGTGCAGAAAGAAAATGTTCCATGACTCGGAAAATAGGAATTATCATCAATAGCCAATCGAAAATTTCAATCTAATATCAAATATTAATTTTATTTTAAATATTAATATTATTTTTATTTATATTTTTCTTCGGAGTGTCTACTCTAATTTTGTAAAAATATCCCCTGATCTTCGACAAGTGTTTTTATTCAACCTTCTAGGTAAAGAAAATATAGCTTTTTAAGTTTCAAGAGATATATTTATAAATTGAAAAAAAAAACTGAATAATTTTCTTAAGCTAAGTATTTTTCATTTGCATATAAAATTTTCATTTTTTTGTCACTAAAAATTATAATAAAGAGTATATCTATTGCGTATTTAATATTTTAAGATATTAAATATATATATGAAAAAACATAAATAATAAATATAAAAATAAAAATAAAAAATATATATAAAAATAAAAATGAAAAATATATATAAAAATAAAAATGAAAAATATATATAAAAATAAAAATAAAAAAATATATAAAATATATAAAAATATATAAAAATAAAAATAATATAAAAAAAATATTAAATATATATTTATTATTTAAATATATATTTATATTTTAAATACATAATTTACTTGGCTTGTCAACTGTTTACAAGTAGAAGAACAAAATTATCAGAGGATTTTTTTAAAGAAATTTCCCAAGCAAAATTCCATGAGAATTCCATGATTTTTTCAGATACAAAAAATCTCTGAAAATTCCAGGTTTTCCGCCTTTTGAACTTAAAGCTCATCATACAATTGCACTTTAAGCGCGGTACGAATCGCTCTATAAATTGTCTAGATGTGGACTAGAATGAATCGGTGAAATTCTCCCTTAAAATCCTCTCAGGGCAATCTGCCAGAAATAGTACATAAATGTGTGTCGAAATGTCTCAACATATATATATATATATATATATATATATACATACAGGGTGTTCTAGACCACCCTTACACCCCTTTTCTTTCAAAAACTAAGCATTTTAGAGAAAAACGTTTTGAACAAAAATTGTATGATTTTGAGGGGAACATAAGCGATCTTTTTCACTCGCAAGTGTAATTACAATCTATTTATTGAAATCGTTTTTATCACCAATCGACGAACCTTGCAGCAACTTCGCGCAAAGAAGAAATCGCCAGGACGTAACAATTGCATTATTTCATAATGTCGAGTAATATATTGTTATATAATATTTTTGCCTCATTTATCTAAACATATATAAATAAAATCTGTGAAAATTGCTTATTTTGCAAGGATTTCTTCACAGTATCATTACAATATTTTAGTTTAATTTCAACAAAAATTTTTTTTGTCATACTTAAAAACATTGTACTAATAAATATGTAATACTTATTTGGATAACGTATTATTGGCCTATAAATGATTAAAAAATAATATGATAAATGATAATATAAGCAATTTGATAATAAAACATCATTAAACTATTTATATTTAAAAAGTTTTGACCAAAAAAATTTGGATTTTAGACAAATCACTATACATTATAACGCGTGAGCGTACTCTTTTAAAATAAAAATATTACAAATAAGAAAAACATATAATTTTTTCTATTAAAAAATGAATGGTTGTAATAAAACGTATACACAAAATATTAAAATTTATGAGATTTATATCATATAATACTACAATCACATATTAATTTATTACAATACAATCATTGAAAGGTTATATAACAATTTATTATTAATAATAAACTATAAAGCATTATGCGGTTTTCTCTGCTTTAAATGTAAATCTCTAAATATAAGGAATTTATTAATTTTTAATAATTTTATAGATTATTAATATTTTGATGTGTCGTCATTCATCGCATCACCTTTTGCAACATTTGTCAGCAATTATTGACCAGCATTCTTCTTTTTTATGTCCTCTAAGCTTTTCTGAACAATTTTTTGCCAATGGTCCGGTTTATTTTTTGTATACCAATCGCTTAATGTATTCAACATCTCTTTTTGTTTCTCAGTGCATTTTTTACAATTTGTTTGAATAGCTTCGCTAGCGATTACTGAAACCAAACAAAAAAAGTGTGTAAAATTTGTAAAATCAATTATAACTTTTGTTTCTGATTAATAGCTATAAATGGAATTAATAAAAATTATAATATGGTTGTAAAAATAAAAGATATTATTTTAATATTTTCTACACACACATTCTGCCAATTACTATATTATTTTCAAGTAATAAATTTTCCTTTTTTTCTCTCTTTTTCTCTTTGCTCCTGCTTTTATCTTCGAGTTTTCTCTCTTTAAAAAAACTTTTTTTTTTAATACTGTAATATTTAAAATTTTCTCATTTTTAATATTTAATATAATTCTATAACTAAGAAAACCAAAATTTAATAAAGTAAAATTTATATATTTAAAATTATTTAAAAAACATAATTTTTTCATTGATAGTCTCACTTTATATTTAGTTTACCAGAAACTTTTTATTTACTCATTATTCTATTGTTAAGTAATATTAAAATATATAATAAAATTATATTAATTTAAAAAAAATTGTTTTTATAAATTGATCAAAGAATCTATTGTAGGAAAAAAAAGCATCAAAATAATTTGTATAATGGATATACCTTTAAAAAATTTTGCATCTGCTGTTACACATGGTCCAGTTTCCATATAACAGTTATAATATTGCTCCCGCAGTTTATCATTATTGAGGATATCATTTATATTGATGTTATCGTATTGATCGGAATAAAGCTCTTCCGCGAGAACGCACAACAGCGCGACACTGATAAGTGTAACGATGCTGTTTAACCGAATCATTTTTGTTTACACTGTCTCGAGAAACAGATACTGAATGACCAAATCGAATGTGCAGCTTATTTATACGTTTTGAGAACTAAGAATTAATTATGAAAGGTAATGACAATGCATAAATAAGCCAATCAAATCATTCGCCAATAGAGTCATGCATGTTTAAAGTGTGAATATTAGAAAAAAAACTAAATAGTTATTTGATTTTAATCATTCTATCCTTCAGAGTTCATTTATTGAAATACAAATGAGGGATAATTTAAAGAAATAGTAAAAAACGATTTCATAAGTCTACACTTATAATTTATTATTATTTTCTTTTTTGCATTACACATATGTGCAAAATGTTTCCATATAATTGACTAAAATTTTTTATAATCGGTTCTCGCACGTAAGTAGAGACAATCAACAAATCTTATAAAAGATTAAAAATAAAATGTTTTTTGAATTCAAGTTCAAATTTATATATACATATGATAATATCTTATTTTTTCTATAATATGTAAGTTTTTCTATATTATGTAAGTTTTAATTCATGACTTCTTCTGTGAATAATAAAAATCTATAATGTCAAAAATGGATATTTACATTCTTGGAAAAGTGCGAATAGCATAATATCTTGAAAATTTTGATTTTCACCTATCTGTGTGTAATTATTTTTTTAAAAATTCTTATACAACTTTTTTATATAACTTTTATTATAGCTATTATATGCTATTAAATGCGTCAGATCACTGCACGCGCTTTGCACCCATCATGTTTGCTTTCTTGTTATTAACATTGCTGTATAAATTTTATACAATTGCAAAGTTAAATTATACATTGTGTGATTTCTATTATTATACAATATATAATTACAATGTTATATAATATTACATAAGTAAACTTATCAATATTATAATTTACATCTATTACTACTATCACATTGAATTCTTCTTAAGGCAAATTTAATATTTTTTGTAAGAAATTAAATTAACATTCTTATTTTAAGTTTGAATCAATATATTTTCGTCAAAATTAAGTTATTATTAATCCTTCTCTAAGTTATATATTATCTTTCTCTAAAAAAAATGTTATTAACATATTCCTATTAAGCAAAAAACATTTGATCAACATTTTAAAATGTTGATTTTATATAAATTTGTTAAACGTTATAATATTTTATATAATATTTTATAAATACATTTAAAATATTTTAATAAATGTATTAATAACTTTTGAAAAAATATTTTAATTTATGTTTTATAAATATTTTTTAATAATATTATTTAATAACATCTCTTAAAATATTAATAAAATATTCTAGAAACATTAGTCAAAATGTTTCTTAAATGTTTTTAATATATTTATTAGAATATTTTAAAAATATTTTTAAAATATTCTAATAAACATATTAATAACATTTAAAAAATATTTTAATTTATGCTTTATAAATATTTTGAAAATGTTATTTAATACCATCCCTCTTAAAATATTAATAAAATATTTTAGAAACATTAGTCAAAATGTTTGCGTATGCGTGATTTATTCTTTTGTTCTTTGATTTCGGAACACCCGTGCCAGCTTTCAGCGTGCCACGTAATCTTACACGATCTCGCATAATAAGTGAGTTACAGTTTTTGCGAGTTATAGTGCTGCACGAAAGAAGAAGAAAGTGTTTCTTCTAGTGTGTTATATTAATATTTTGTATGTAAAAATTACGATATTTGTCGATATTTTAATTAAACCGAAGGACGAATTTTAGGTTAGACGCATTAAGTTATCTTACTATTCTGTATAAATTTTTAATAAAAATACGCAAAACTTAACCTGATTTTATAATAGATTTTTTTTAATTATATGAAAATAAAAAAATATTTTCTTGTACTTTATATGTGTATATATTTGTATTATTATTCCTTATTAAACGATAAAAATAATATTTCAAAATACAAAAATACAATATATATTTAGACATTCTATTAATATTAAAAAATTGTTGAAAAATTGTTGTTATATATAATATTTATAAAATAATAAAAATCAATCAAATTAATATTAGGATTAATATTAATGTTATTAATATATGTTATAATATTAATGATATTAATATTAAGTTATGTAGATGTTGATACTAATGTTATTTTATTATTGATTTAATTTTATGAGAAACATTATTAGAACTTAAAACAACATTAATGCAATATTACTTGTAATGAAATAGAAAGTGTTATTTCAACATTACTAAAACCTCTAAATGTCAAAGTTTGTTCATAATAATATTGCATACAACGTTAACAATTACATAATGGACAACATCACTATGTTAGTGAATATTGTTTAATAACTATGTTGTAGTGAATATCGTTTAATAATAATAACGTTTAATTATAATAACGTTATTATATAACATTATAGTAATGATTTTTTGCTTACTGGATTGGTATCTCTTTTTTTCGATGCTAATTGGTTCTCTATTCTTTCGCTGTGTTTATCTTATAACTATTATAGCTATCATCGTGAAGATATAATTCATTTACATTTAAATTCAAAGTTATTATGTAAATAATTTTTATGTTCATTTTTATATTAATAATTATTATGTAAATAATTTATATATACGTCATATGTATGTGTCATATAATAAATCAGCAATATGCAATGTAATGATGATTTATTATATGACACATACATATATAATATACTTGATACGAATACACATACAATATACTTGATAATTTCTGGGAAATTTGCGCTGGTTTCTTTTATTTATATGTAGAGGATATTTTAATTAAATGTTGATTAGATTAAATTTATTTTATAATACCACTTATTTTATAATAACATTAAAATTGGATCAATAAATTAAACAAAACACTTTTAAAACTTTATTCAATCTATACAAATTGTTCAAATCTAAAATTTAAACATTTCTATTTAGAATAGAAAATCTATATCTGGGATTTTATTTTTTAGTTTTGAGTAAAATATGTAAATATTATATAAAAATACTTTTCCATATTCTTAGATCATTAATTAGATTATATCAATATAATCATTTTTATTTGTTATTGTGTAATGCTCCGATATAAAAATTATTAAGTTAATTTTTTATCAGAAAAATGTGATATACTTGTTTTTATTTAGTTTTCTGCCCTTAAAGTCTTAACTTATATTTTGTACAACATTTAAAGGTATAGAATATTGAGAAGCAATAATTATTGCAATATTTCATGGTGAGGCGATAAGATTTCAAGTCACGATCTCTTAAAGAAGTATATACACATTGGGTTATGTAAGTTACTATTATATACGCTATAACAAAAAATTATTTGTTTGTTTTTTATAGAAAGAGATAATTATAGATTATTTTATAAATTATAGATCAGAGAATCGGAATGCATATATATATGGTGTACTTAATATTGCATTGTATATCATAGGATATAATGCGATAATAAAACATCATTGATAATAAGAGAGTAAGATATAAACACTGTCATTTCAAGATATAAAACAAAACATCGCATATAATTTATATTAATTGGTAGTTAGAAGCAATAATTATTGCAATATTTCATGGTGAGGCGATAAGATTTCAAGTCACGGTAGATTGGAAGTTAAAATAATTTCCTGGAAATATATAAAAAAATAAAATTTTTATTTTTGAAAATTATATATTATTCTTATTATATTATTCTTATTAGTCTGATTCTTTTTTTAAATCATCTTTATTTTCTATCGCACAAAAAATAGATACATTTATACTATAAATATTCTTTTATTTTTATACAAAATATTATATTACTATGTAAGAAGTTTTTTAAAGCAATATATATTTTAAAGATTGGCAGAAATAATGATCCAAATCTGTATATAATTCTAATATATTCTATGCAATTATATTTTTATTAGAATTTAATATATACATGTATATAAAGAAAAAAAAGAATGAAGTTTCCTGATCTGGTAGGCCCTGTTTAGTTCAATGCGTAAAACTTACAATATTTTTATACACAATACTTTTGCTCTGATCAATAAATTCTTGCAACTCAAAATTACGAAAGATCAGCCGGAGCTTCCCTTTCTTCAATTCGTGATGATGGTGAAGGAATAAAATAGTGCTTAAGTTATGGCACTTTCTGCCACGAGTCCAGGGGCCTTCCTCAGAGCTGAAAAAAAATCACTGAAAGACTCAATTAGCACCGCGGTTATAAAATTATTATTTTATAACATCATGTTTGATTCATAAAAAATTTTTCTTTAGTAAACTAAAATTTTTTTTTGTATATAACATAAATTATCCGGAAATATAAAATAATTTATAATTTGATTAATTTACAAAATGATTGAAAACGGAAAATTTTTTAATTTGTATTATATTATATAAGAATTATATCGTTAAAAATATTTTATATTGAACGCATGTATCTCAAAGAATTATAAAATTTGTAAACTGGACATATTATACCTCTTACTTTGTTTTATGTTTTAAAAAATACTTAACAATGTTAATGATGTTCTGAATGTACAATAGTAGCAAAAAATTGACAAAATTAAAAAGAAAACATGTTATTTCTTATGTTTAAACTGTTTGAAAAATTGAAAAAATATATTCCGGTTATGGAAAAAATTAGAGTATCACAAAATAATATAGATTTTGACGTCTTCGTAAAAGAATATAGTTGTAATTAATATTTTTTTAATTTATAGAAAACTTTTGATCGTAAATAACCTCTAAAATCAACTGCAAAAAACATTGAAAAAGTAATTTGCAGAAAGAGAAAAAAAACAGATATTTTTTTACAATTTTTAATAAATAATTTTTAAACGAATTAGTGGATCTAAATCAAGTTTTGTACAAATATTTATTAGAAATCATTATTATATGTAAAAATTTTTATTTTATAATGTAATATTTTTTTTTGTCAAATTTCTCAATAAATGCTACAATAGGCGATTTTCCATAAGAATCAATAGTCACTTTAAATTCAAATAACTTCCAAACCGTTAAGAGAATTTTTGCACAAATATTCAGAAAAATAATTTATGAAATTTTAATGCTTTTGTTAGTATTTCGATATATATGTCACATACATTCTTAATAAATACGTGTAAGTTAAAATTATTAAATGTTGAAATAAACATATGTTACATCTTAACAATTGTTAAATATTATATTGTAATGTGATATTTTTGTAATTTACTTACCTATTTTGAGATATTGAGATCCAATTCCAGAAAATATAAAGCAAATCGGTCTTTTTGTACATGCGTCCTATTTTGGTTATTGCGCTATCAGATATATTGAATCCAGCAATTATGTTTCCTCTGCAAGAATGATTTTTTATATTGTCATAAATATATGAAGTGATTATATTGTCTATGAATATAATATAGCAGAGAGATATATTCTACATCTATCGACTGATATCTATACCTACAGAAATATCGTTATTAATCATAAGTATATAAATTATCTTATATCTTAATAATAGATTATTCTTATAGTTAATTTTCTTTAATTTAAAATTTTATCTCTTAATAAAAAACAAGTTTTTGCTGAAGATTTCTAAAGATTTTATAATAAAAATCTCACATAATTATTAAATAATATATAAATAATTAAATTTAATATTTATAAGTTTTGCATAATATTTTTTTGTTTATATAATAACCCGCAGACTCTTTTCTAATAAAAAGTGAAGCTATATCACATTTAATACCACACATATCAAATTTGAATAAAATATACGTATTAAAATAAGTGTTTAAACGTTTTCCAGTTTTGAAATTTTCATTTTCTTTGCACAACTTTGACTTGTATTTTGAGAACAAAGTAGTTTTATAGGATTTTTTCTTCTTTAAATAAGCCAAGGAATATTCCTTTCAAATTTGTTATATTTAAGAAACATACAAGTCTAAAGTAAATATCGTTCAAAAACAAAAACTATTACTATTTGTCTTAAAAAAAATATTATACAAATTGAAATAAAATGTAAACATCAAAAAATTACTTAAATTAACAAATAAAAAATAATGCACATACAGGTACATTTTATTGCTTATTTTATTTCTGAATCTACTTTAATTTTTATATTGTAATTTGCCTAACCCATCATGACTTTTTCTTTTTTTTTTAAATTTTATTTGTATTGTATTATTTTTTTTGAATGATATTAGTCAAGATCTGGTAATAAATGACGTAATCTTTTATATCCTTAATTTTTAATCTCATTCCTATAGAACATTCCTATATAAATTTAAAAATTTTTTTTTACTTTGACTGCAAAATACGTTATTAGATAAAATATAAAAGCAATAAAAAAATTATTATAAAATTACAAATAATATTTATTACACGTGAAACTGAGTTTTATTGGCGTAGTATGCATATTGAAATAATATTTATTTTATTTGAATTACCGCCGGAAAATGGATGAATAAAAGGCCAAGATCTGATTGGCTGCAATGCAAAATATGCGCAAAAGCATATCTATTTTCATCATGTCTAACCTCAAACCTAACACTGCTCCGAGTTTCGAGTTCCATAAATAACAGATGAACGCCCGGCTCATTATTTGGAAAGGATTTAATAGTAATTACGACCAATAATACTATCTAGTATACATTGAAATAGAAATATTTGATATATATATTAATCTTTGTGTTTTAGTTAGTGGTTTTAGTTATCAAAAATATATTATAAATGCAATACGCAATATATAGATATAAATAGAAATAATGGATTTGTTAGGTTATAACTATATCTCTTTATTTTATGTTTGGTTTTTTACAGGTGTGATAAATATACAACGATTTATTACAATGTCCCATTTATTGGACAAAGTGTTAGATGTTGATATTGATGGTCATGGAAGATTTAAATATATCTTAATCAACGTACAAGATGATGTTAACAAAGCTAGTAAACAAATCGTTAGGGGATATGCAAGAGCACAGTGGCATGGTAAGTTTGATAGGCACAATTATATTTTTTTATATTAATATATTAAAATATATGTGTATAATAAATTTATATACTAAAATAATTTAATATTATAAAAGCTATTTTGAAATCAAATTCAATTAACTTAATTGGCGATTAATTTATGAAATAATATATATTTTGTTAATATGATTTTAATAATATAAATAAAATTATTAAATTTTTGTTGTTTGATGCGTTGAAAGAAATGAATGCAAAAAAAAAAAAAAAATAAATTATATATCATTAATTTGTATATGTAATTAGAAATTTTCATGAAGACAATTCTATACCTATATAGTAGAATTAATTGCCAATTAAGAAATTAGAATTTGTACAAGTGATTTTTATTATATATAAGTGACTTTTATCATATATTGACAATAATATTTTTATAAATTAAAATAAATTGTATTTATAAAATTGTTATTTTTACATTTAGACAAGTTTATAATTTAATATTAAAATAAAAACATTAATACTTACTAAATCATTACATAAATTATTCGACATAGATTTTTGTTATTAATTTGTTATGTTTGCATAACTTTAAAAAAATATATATATAACATATTCCATTGCAGATAATATACAGCATGGACCAAAAATCTAAAAAGCATATACCATGATGATTTTAGAACGGATAGAGGTAGATTCACTAAGGAAAGTACACGCAATATATCAGTCAAGATTGTTTATAGATTTACGCAGAAGTTACTAGCAAATTGGCATTATATCTGCATTAAGCTTATGATTTGCTAGCAAAGTCTGCTTACAGAATTTATAGATAGCAGATTGGCTGCAGAAATTAAGTAGGATCTGCTAATATTACTTGATATCAGATTGTCGGCAAACACTGAGCAAGATCTGCAACTTTTAGTCATTTATATAAATTTTTTTGCACATTTATATAATTGTGCATTTAAAGAGTCGATCTTAAGTAGTAAAATGACGTTATAATGAAACTTAGCCACAAAATGATCAATTAGATATGCTAAGTTAGATCTGATGAGACTCTCTGGGAAATGATGTCGATATTCTCGGGACGTCATTTTTTGATGTTTGTTTGATGGCAAAAATAAAATCAATTACAATATTAATATATAATAACACATATTAATGTAATACACACACAATACACACACACACACACACACATACTATATATATCCGATTTTCATTCATCTTATATATATAAGAATGAATGAAAATCGGATATTTGTATAAGTCTAATTTTCCAAAAATCAGTTCAATATCTGAAATTCCCGTATGGGAATTGCATCAGAAATTAAATTAATAGAAATAGATATTACAATGTTATTAACACTATTATTTACAAAATTTATACGCTCATAACAAAAACTTGAATACGAGTATAGATAATGAATAGCGGTAAATGAATTATACTGTTTCAAATAATAGTTAATTTTGTAATATTTCGTAATAAGCTGCACATTTTGCTCGGTTTCTGTCGACAATTTTATGTCAAGTCATGTTAGCAAATCCTGCTCAATTTTTGGCACAAATATGTCGATTTAATCGATAATAACAATTTTTGTACTAAATTTGTAATTTTTTTGCTGTCACGACAGCAAACAGCAAACAAAGTTGACAGCAGACACATAGTATAATCTGCTTTCAACAGACTTGGCTTTCTGAAAAAGATTAAAATTTTGAGAGATTTTATGGGATCATAAAAGCTATCCTTTGACCAGAGTTATGCTATCTTTAACCCATGAAATAAAGAGATGTGGATATTAAGTTTTTGATTCTCTTATCTAATGCAAATTACGAAAACACTTCAATATCAACAATTGTACCTGTTTGCTATATTGTCTAGCATAAATATGGCTTTGTATGAAAAAAATATTCTTATTTATAAATGTGAAATAATTATTAATTTTTTGATGATGCCATAAAATTTTATTCCATGATCGAAATTATCTGCAGTATTTGTTCCTAAACAAAATTAATTTTGTATTGGTAAAATTTGATCTGATCACACAAATATATACATACAAGATTTGATATCCATTATGTTTTTGCCATAGATTCATAGAACAGGTAACGCAAAGAACAATAATGTTTATTCACATCACTATATTTTTGGGTTGAAAGTAAAAGCGAACTTTTTCAAAGGTCAATTTTCTCATTGTTAAAAATACTTTTAAATAAGTACCCACTTAATCTTTTATACTATTTAAGATTTTCAGACTACTTTTACTTTCCTATTCGATACAGATTGAGAGTTGGCATCATTTTGGTCAAAAGATAATTTTTATGATCTTATAAAATGTTCCTAAATTTTAACTCCCTCTATGTGTTCTAAAGTTATCAAATGTATTCTAATGTTATCGAAGTTTATTTAGTCTTTTGGCTCATCCTGTATATGTATATGTGAGATTTATATAAAATAATACATTTTTATATTATTATACTCACTACTTTTCATCAGTATATTTATGAATAATATTTATAATTAATATTTACAATTTTAAAGATACACAATTTATTCATCTTCATATATATTTTATTATAAATGAAGAAACAACAGAAATAATATTTTTAAAGATATTAATAAGATTTTATTTTGAAAATAATTATCTTGAAGAATTTTTAATTACAATAATTTTATTAATTACAATAATTTATTATTTTTCATAAGATTGGTTATTACAATATTTTTTTGAAAAATAAGAAAATATAAAACTATATGGGACATTTCATCATTATTGAATAAAATATTATATGATATATAATAAATATAGAATAAAATATAATAATGATAAATTAAAATATATTCAAAATTTATATATTAATAAATTGTGTATATATTTTTATAATTTTATAAGTTATAGACGCAATATAAATAGTTAAAGTTTTGATGTCTGGTTATAATTAAGTTAAATTTTAGTTAATAACAATATTAAAATAATTGTACATTATTATAAGAGTCAACTTAGCCAAAATCTAATTAATTTAATCGATGATTAATCTATCAAATAACATGCATTTATTATTTTGATTTTTTAGTTAAATTATAGCTAAAAAATAAAAATTTTATTTAATTTGTCAAAACCATTTATACTATTGTCAAAACATTTAATATTAATTAAGATTGCTAAACTAAAATAGCATTTTTTTACAATTCTTGCCTAATTTATGATTTGTCATTGTAACAATGTTAAAAGATGAATGGTGATAAGGTCTCAAATCGGCTTCAAAATACCGTTTTTCTTAAATATGAAATCGATTTTCTTTTATATCATAGTAAATAGAGAAGATGAGTTTTTAGAAATACAAGAATTTTTTTTCTATTCTAACGACCCATTAATTTAAAATTAAAATATATTTTGGACTTAGAACTGACAGTAAAAAATTTCGAAAAATCATATTTTTTAGCATTCTATTCAAATTTTTACATGTATGACTGTATAAGACACAACATATGTAAAATTGATATTAATACTGCAATGCGTGGGTAAAAAATAAATTTAAAGAAAGTCTATCTCACACTTATAGTACAAAATACAGTCTATTTTATATTTTATATGAAGAGATTATTTATTTTTTTTATTGATGTATCAACAATATTCCATTAGTATAGTCTTATTTAAATAATTATTCAAAGACAGAAAATGTCTTGATCCAAATCATGCTTTTGTTATTGTAAATAAAAAAAACTATTTTAACACAAATTATATATTTATTAATATTACTAATAATTATTAATTTATAACAAAAATAATTGAAGCTGATTGAAACTTTTATCGCCACCCACCCTTTTCATATTTAAATATGAAAATATATACTATTTTTCACATGGAAATAAATTTTTTTTGCGTATTAATTTGTAAAATATATCTTAAAATTTTTTTTTGTGTAATTTTTTAGTAAATAAACATAATTTAATTGATATATGAATCTTATATATTTTTTCAATCAAAATTTTTTTTATAACAATTAATCCAAATTACAAATAATTATTAATGTACAAAAGATTTATTGGTACATTTGTGGTTTAGCCTATAAAAATAATTATATGTAAATAATTATATGTAAAAGAAATTTATTTTGATGTATACAAGGAAAAAATTTATATGATCTTTTCTGACATAATTGATGAAATAATATGGCTGCAATTAAGAGCAGGAGCTTTAAAAAAAGTCAAATATACAATTATTAAAAAAAATATTAAATTAAAAATTTAATTATAGATATATAATCTATATATTGAAATATATTGAATCTATATATGATTATTATAATATAAAATGTCTTTTATACTTATTTATACTTATTTTTTAAAAAAATATAATTGATATTTTTAATTTGGTATTTTATATTTTATATAAATGATTTTATTTTATTTAGATAAGATCATACATTTTTTTTTTATTTATATAAGAGTGTATGGTTTGCTCATTCTTTTAGATTTCTGAAATAATGAACATAAAACTTGATTATAAAATTAAAATGGCAGTAAAAGGTCTTTCATATAATAGATGTAGAGGAAGATATAGACACAAAAAATTTAAAACAATATACATTCACGAGATTTTACGTAATTAGCAATACAGAGTGTCCCGAAACTTTTGACACACCCGAAGTGTGAAGGTAGATTGGGCCAAACTGAGTCGAAAAGTCCTGTACCATTTTTTTGAATAACGTTTAATAAAAGAGATATTGAGTAAAGTCTGGCCAATCATCGCCGATCTTTAGACAAGCGCTGATGAGCCACGCGCCTGACGGTGTGCATGAGCTGTCACAGTGGCGCATCACTATCAGGCGCATGGCTCACTGACATGTATCCGGCTAAAGATAGGCGCTGATTAGCCAGACTTTACTCAATAATAACTTTTTTCTGAAGCGTTATGAAAAATAGTACAGGATTTTCCGATTCAGTTTAAATCAATCTACCTTCATACTTCGGGTGTGTCAAAAGTTTCGGGACACCCTGTATATAATTTTAATAGATTATAAGAATATATTACATATAATATATTACATGAATATTATTCAATGAGGGTATTTAAGTATATAGAAATATATCTCTTGAGAGATTTTTCTTTCTTGTAGTAAAAATTTTGAAGTATTTTTGTCTCTCATTAGTACATATTTTCAATAAAGTTTATGTTTTTACTTCAAATATAATACTTATGTTCTTACTTCTATATGATGCTCTAATAATTTGCAATTTCACACACTTAATTACAGCAATAACATTTATACTTAAATAGTCTTTCTTTTTTCGAGAACAATCAAATTTTATCACAATGTGCGTAATAATACGAAATCAACCAATACATGGAGTACAATTTTTTATGCATACTCAACAGTTCAAAAAATATGATCATTTAATTGTAATCGCGCTTCTATAAAATTCTTTTCATGAAAAGTTCCAAAAAGCTTTTTACTGTTTTTAAAATTAATCTGATAACTTCTGTATTTATCTGTATTTTTTGTCATCTTTAAAACATACAAAACACATTTATTTTTGCAGCCATCAATTGTGAGAATTTACAAGATCTGCTACGCATTTGTTTTTCTATCTGTGCAATTTTTACAAGATATATATTTCCCCCGAAAAAATAGAAGGAATTACAATGATGATATAAATAGACATAATCACTCATATGATATCATCATTCATATGAGACTCTGAGATTTTGACTTGTTCGTTTACTAAGAGGCTCTTCTGAAGCAGCACCAAGCTCTCTGAATGGTAACGCTGAGTCTGCATGTCTTATGATTCGAATTTTTCGTGGTCTTCATGTCGCTGCTTTTCTTAACAGATGACGGCTGCGACATCGCGTCGTCTCGTTGCGCCCGCTCTCAGATGCTGTCATTTTCCTCACAGTGTTCTATCAGATCCACGTCAGTCATTCTCGACTCCTTCTCCTGCTCCTTAATAGCCTCTAGCTTATTTTCCTTATTCCTGTGATTATTGCTATCCTGTTTGCTTGATCTTTCCGTAATTTCGTTTATGCTCTTTTCAAATTGTTTTGGCGCTTCTCGGATAGGAGATGGGAATCCTACGAGATCCGGATCTGTGTTACTATGCATGAGCGCGAACGGTAACTTCAAAGAAACTTCTCCGCCCATCGCCGAGATCAACAGTTTGACCTTAAAAGAAATATCAAGTTGGGATTTGTCGTGTAATTTTATTTTAATGTCACTTGACTTATAATGTGATAGATTATAAAAAATGAATTGACTTTTCTGAATTAAATGAATATAAAACAAAAGAAAATTAACTAATTTTTTAAATAAATTAAAGACCTGATACTATTCTAATGTGAAAACTACAATTTAAATTCTCTGAAGTCAAGAACCAAATGCGATGTAAAGCATATTTTATTAGAAAATAAATTTTTCTTGAAACTAAATTTTACATAGGACACACACTTTTTTGGTATTAGCCAAATAACTTTATTTTGAAATTTATTTTTAATAGATTCCTCTCATGAAGCATAAATTAGAAAAAATGCGCCATTACGTCTTAATATTTTTCTAGTTTATACTTATTTAGGAAGTCATAGAGGATTTATTAAAAATGAATTTCTCAATACGATTACTTTTTAATCACTTATTGATATTGCGCCAAAACATTTTGTTTCTAATGCACATATTCACTCTTTATTTTTTAAGTTTCTATTTTATTTCAAGAGAAATTAATTTTCCATGAAACTTACGCATTATTATAGCGTTTATCTTTTATTGGCGGGAAATTTAAAATGTGATATATTTTTATCACATATGTCTTTTTTTGCAATAATTCAAATTATTGGACTTTTAATGTTAAAATAAATAGGTTTGATGAGATTTTTATTACATTTCTTATTTTTTTATATTTGAAACAATTACCTTTACATAATAAGATACGTAAATCGCAAAGACATTTCTATCATCGGTTCCATTTCCAGGACAAATGACCGTTGATGCTAAAGTTGCTCCAGTTTTTGAGTAGCTATCTTCTAAGGCGATCCAATTTTTGGTTGAACCTTTAATAGGTCTGAGAGTGTAAGATTTTTTCAAAGTACTACCTGGACTCACAGGACAGCCTTCTTGCGAAGATACAAGGGCCACAACATTCTTGAATTTGCCATTGCTGAACATACAAACATCCACATGTTGTACGACAAATACCTGAAAAGAGATAGTTTGTTGTATAAGGCAGATACACACGCGCGCGCACACACACACACACACACACACACACACACACACACACACACATATATATATATATATATATATATATATATATATATATATATATACAAGTAAGTTTTTTAATTCCGATCATGGAATTGGTTGACTAGCATGGAAGGTATTAGAAAAATATTCAAATATATGTGCGGTTCGACGTGGTCTCTTTCTTTTGTGTTCTCACATATTCGCAGTGAGTACTTCCCTTACGATTTAAGGTTTTTCTTACCCACACTGTAGAATTAACATTCTCAGATGGAGTGCATTAAATATTGCATTTTTCTAACGGCCAGAACCGATGGAAGTTTATCTCTCTGTGATACGGTTTGAATGCACAACTAATTTTAACATTAGACCAATTATAATGACCTCTGATTTTTGTTAAATCTTAACGTACGTATATAATTTTACAACATTTTTATCCACATTTTTTGTGATTTGTATTGAATATCGTAATTAACGGTGTACTGAGGATGTAGTAAGGACTGAAACGTATACGGAATATTAAATATTAAATAAAATTTACATTTTTAATGTTATGCACGGCTCCCATTAGCCCGCTTATTATTATTATTTCAAATTTATTAATTATTAAGAAAAACAAATATAATGGTTCGTGTACTTTACTGCAAAAAGAAATTCAGTGATCTGGATCGACTAAACGAGCAAAAAGGAGTGTCAATTAACAGAAATTCATAAATAATGTTCTCTTTAATCGGATGTAAAGTAATTTAGATATAAACGTTTTGACTGTACTTAATTTTCTTCAATATAGGAAAAAATGATAAGAAATGGATGCCTAACTAATAAAACATAAGGATATGTTATTAATTTCAATCATTATATACATACAATATTTATAAAATTTATATATATATATATATATATATATATATATATATCGTATAAGTAATAATTCTTATTAAGATGATGAGATAAGGCAAGCTCATTGAGATGAAGTATACCCAAGAGATATTAACGTTTTAACGAGCTTATTAAATTTATGGAAATAATCAACATGAAAACTGGATGACTAGCACGAAACATTCTTGGAATAATTAATAGATGAAGCTATTCGACGAAAATAATAAAATTAAAAATTGTCTATCGTATTAATTTTTGACTAATGTAAGTACTTAAAAAAATGATATTTACATAAATTTACTTGGCAATCAAAAGACTCGGATTCGATTTCCGACTTCATCTGACTCAATGACTTCTTTGTTCCCATATTTTTCTCGCTTATGTTCTTTCAAGGAGATAAAGGGAGGGGCAGAATATAAATGAATCTGAAGTATAAAGATTAATTATATGGTATTGTACTATGTATAATCTGTGTTTTATGCATAACCATGTAGTTTCAGAAAAACTAAAACTTTTTTCTGAAACTTTCGCACTTTTATCACTTTTACATTTGAATTAATATTAGAAATATTAGAAAATTTGGATTAAAATGGTGTACTTATAATTATTTTTATGGAAGGATTTAAAAAAAGAATAATAAAACAAAGCTATGTATATTAATTCTATAAATAGTTTCAAATTTCAAATATTTTACTTTACTATGGTATTTTTTTAATGTGCTTTAATCGAAACTTGTAGTGAAATGTCTCGCGCGATATGTATAAAATAATTTTAATTATAAAAAGTTTGATTTGTTCGAGATGTTTTGATGCGGATTATTTTTACCGTTTTTTTTTTTTTGGTTTTTACATTTTTCAGATAAATTTTAGACGAATGGGGAATCTCTAATCTCTGGAAAAGCATGAGAAATCAGGAAATTTCAGAGATTTCTTGTACTTGAAAAAATCAGAGAATTCTCAATTTTATTGGGATTGAGGGAATTTTTAAAAAAATTATTTCTTTTATTTTATATAATTTTGCTTTTATATTGTAAGCAATAGACAATTTGCCGATAAATCAATTTGTGAAAATTATATGTTTAAAATATATTATAAATATATAACTGTCTCTGTTTATATATTCAATGTTTTAACAGAATATAGGATATGCAGTTTACATACTTCATATACATACTGTAATTTTTAATGACAAAAAAAATAAAAATGTTACGTAAGTGAAAAATGTTTATTTCATGAAAGCTATTCAATTTTTTTTAGAACATTTGCAAATTTAGCAATTTGAAACTTAAGTAGTTCTATTTTTCCTTTGTATGAGTGAAAAAGCATTAAAAAAAGCATACAATGAAAAAAACTTATTTTAGAAAATTGCAGAAAAAAATCTTCAAAACTTTTTTTTATCCGGAATTGTTAACAAAAAGGAAAATCAAGGAATTTTTTTTACAAAATTTGAATAGATACTCTGATTATATAATTTAGAAGCAGCAAAAAGACGGCGTTACGGTTGTTTTATAATTTTTTTGAAACTTTTCTTACAATTAATAGCCAAGCAAATGCATAGAAAATCCAATCAAATGATCCTTTGTGGATCATTATCATTTATCCCTTTATGGACGATTAAGTTTGTTTTCCTATAGTTTTGTTACGAAACATTATCAATTTTACGGGCGCTTTTATTGCATTTTGGCAGCAGACACTGTCTGTACGGAAAGTCGGGAAAAAGGTAAATAGAAAAATAAATGAATGTGAAACGTATATATTTAATAGAACAAGAGATCCGATAGACGCCACGAGTCATCAATATTGAAATATTCAAATTTTTGAAGAACGTAAAAAAAAGAAATTGATGAAATTAAAATATGAAGAGATACTCTTCGAAATATCGAATGCCATGCTAATCTCACAATAATCGTTAAATTGCGAGCGTTACATTTTAAGCAGATCCTATAATCTTATCTCAAATATAACTACAATATTTATTTCAAATATAATTACACTTTATTACTTTGGAATGGAAAAAAATTAATTGTTTGAAAATGATGAGATCAGGTTGTTAACGAAGCAACTTTTGCATGATTGAGAAAGTATAAATGGTTTATAAAAAAAGATATATATATATATATATATATATACTACGTTATGCTTATTCATTATTACTTGAATTTCTAAGAAAACAAATATTGCACAAACTAATTTTTAACTCCATAATAAATAATTTTTGTCTTATATACATCAATATTGTTACACAACAATATTATTCTGATTTAAAAGAAATTGTTTTTTTTTCTGTAGATAAAAAAATATAAAACAATTTAACACATATTTTAAACAGCAAAAAAAAATTATTTTTTGCTGTCCTTGTAGTATTAAACTTCTGCAAACTTGTGTATAATTAAATTTTAACCAGATTACTCACTAATTTTATTATCTAATTTTTTTAAATTTATAGATTATAATATGTTTATTAAGAGACACAATATCTGATCGCGTTAAATCACGCGCAACAAGTAATAATAGTAAAATCGACTGATGTAGCTATACATGAGTTGTTCAATTAACTGATATCTTAAAATTATCCGTTCTTATTAAACAGGCAGGTTGATCAAGTTTTTAATAGACTTAATCAATAACTTTTACATAATAAAATGTCTTTACATAAAATTTTGTTATTTTTGTTATTTTGATCTATGTATTCTATAAACGCAGATATTACGATGCAAAGTGTCAATATGGAGATATAGAATCCGTTTTAAGAAACATCGTTATAATCATTGTCATAGTCAATTATCTGGCACCATTTCTTCTTTTTAAATTTCTTCACTATTATTATAATTCCAACATAAAATAACAACAATTACAAATGAGAGATACGAGATATGTAATTATGTGAGTGAGGAGAAGAACGTAAGAAGAGAAGAATATTTTTAAAAAATAAAGCGCGCGCGAATCTTAAATATTGAAAATGAAATACAAAAAAGACTGTTGTAGATGATTTTAAAATACCACATTAATACAGACTTTGCAGAAGCAATCTGCTTACGAGGCACTCAGAATGTGAGAAGAGTCCTTGCTGCCTCCCTTTCTCTCGAAGTTATTCTTTGAAGCTCAACCTTCCTTCATGCAACTCCCTTGCTGCGACGCGAACTTCTTTATCCTTTTTTTCTTCCTATCACTTACGAGTCTCTATCCTCTTCTCATTCAATTTTTCCCGCTCATCCCGAGTTTGAATTATTCCGAGATATCTTTTATCTTCAACATCCTTGAGGATTATTTTTCTCAGTCTTTACTGAGAATTACTGAGAAATCTTACTGAGTCTTTACTATAGCCCGTTTGCGCGAACGAAAATTCAAACTCATTGGATTTCTGATCTCGGAAATCTCTTCGATCACTTTATCGGGCTCTGTCAACCTCAAACATCTCAAAGCTGTTCTCAATCAGACTTGTCTGAAAACAATCAGTCCTTTGGTCCATTTCGAGTAGCCATCTCTATCCAGAATTGTTAGCAATTCTATCTTCCTTCCTCTCCAAATTGAGAGGAAATGAAGGACTCTCATAACACAATTTCCTCCTCGTCTAAGTTCACTCACATTATTCACGTAACTTTATTTGCACCAAAACTGTTTCACAATTGAATCCACATACCTAACCTCAACATGACTCAAATTTATTTATACACTTTTTGTCACTTTATATTATTTGTATTTGTATTATTTGTATGTTTTTAAAAACATCTATTCTTCAGCAAATATAAGTTATGCCATTCCTTTGACTATCTCTTTTGGTCTGGACATAACACATGCGTGAGATTGTTATAAGAGAAATTTGTATTTTATTATTTTATTTAAGTATGCATAAAACAATAAACGATAAAATATAATTTTTTATACAATACTTTGTTACGTTCTGTAGACTCCACAATTCTTTTCTTTTACTCAATGCTTATATACCTCGATATTGTAAAATCCGTAATTTTTAAGGAACAAAGAGAAATCTGACAGTCTAGTTACAATCATTTTAAAACATTAACTTCAACGAAAAAGAGAATATATCAGTTTTAATTAATAAATATTCGTAAATGCGTTAAGCTGGAGGACAACGGAATCATAAGAGCAATGGTTTTTTGAAAATTAAAATTATTACGCATTTTAGTACAAAACTCAAGGAAGATAAAATGAATCCGGATGATGATCATCCGGTGAAAAGGCCGTTAATATTCAGATTCTAAACTCTAAAGTCGACTGCGCTTGACAAGTACTTTTAGGGAAATTAAACTCTAAATAGAAACTGATATTTTCCGAGGAAAATTGTCACAGAGATCAAATAGTAATAAATTAGTGAAACAATTATGCCATTCAATAGAAAATAAACGCCAACTTGACTCTACGCGCACTGACAGACTTTATACGATATCTGCGACAAAATTCAAGTGGGTAATAGAAACGTCAACCCGATTGTAACTCTTGATTGACTAAAGTCTACTTTTTAAAAGAAAAATTTCTACCAATACCGAAATCTTCAAGAGACCTTTCATTCTCAAACCTCTTGCCACTCTTTAAATTTTGCTATGTATCCAATGGAAGAGAGTAATGACTAAAATTTATGGAAAAGCATGCTTCTGGAACAGTTAGTCGAAAATGAACAGTCGAGATACAGACAACAGTCATAGTTGACTACTCATCATCATCATTACTGTACTTCTGAGTCTTCTGCAATCTGATTTACAAATATATAACCTCGGGAGGTTATATATTTTTTCTCGCGTAACGCAATTGTGTTATTAATCCAAAATTTGTCTTTTAATGAAAATGTTTTCAAAACATAATTATGCATTGCGAGTTTGACTTATTCCAAATCCGATTATTCTATATATATGGATATATTGGATATATATATATATATATATATATATATATATATATATATATATATAGGATGTCCCAAAATTAGACCAACAAACTTCAAACGATTATAAAGGACACCAAAAGCCAATTTTGCCAATAAATTCGTGTCCGTAAATGAGCCATTTTGGCACTAGAAAATCACAGACTAAGGAAACCTCACCAACCTGGAAATTCTGATTTTGATGAAACTTTATTACACATATGTAAGAGGGAGGGGGAAGGTAAATAGATGAATTTAGAAATTTCCAGTTGCAGCCCAAAAACGATTCCAAGAGTTGAAATCACCTCTCATATAGCGCTTTTTGCTTTTCTTGATGTAAAAATTTTTCAAGATATCAAAAAATATTTTTATACAAAAATTTTATGATAATTTTAATCATATTAATAAAATTTTGAAAAAATGATTTTTTTTTTTAATTTTTGCTTTTGCTTTGTCTTTGATTCTCTAGTGTCAAATAGTTCATTTGCGGACACGAATTAATTGACACAAAATTGATTTGTTTTGATGTTCTTTGTAAATCTAAAGTTTATCGGTATAATTTTGAGACACTCTGTATATTCTGTACATATATTCTATGATATGTTACATCAATTAAAGTTAAAAACTTATACATATGTTTGTCGTCTTTTGAAAAATTTCCAAAACATATATATATATATATATATATATATATATATATATATATATATATCTGTTGCTCTCAAAGCGTTAAATAAACAAAATATAAATTTTTATATTTTATTTCACTAATAAAAAAAAACTTAGAGCATATACACATTTTGTCAAATCATTGAATTCTTGTTACTTAGAACAGCTCTATTTAGTTTAAATAAAAATAAATGTAACTACGTTAAAATGTAAATTTTATACCTTTATTCTTCTTACGGATTTGCTGCTATTGTTGTTGACATTGATGTGGACAGTGATTGAGTCTCCATGAGCATAAATCGCACGATCTAGTCTTGCTTCCAATCCAATGCGACCATCACTTAATAAAAATGGCTTTTCCACCGCTGCATGCGGTCCTATATTTTCTGCACAAATAGAAGTAAAATTGCGGCTTATTCATTCTGATTCATTTTCCGCATTTATGACAGATGCAAATAGATAGGTTTATCAATAAAAATTTATTGGATAATATCAGCAGATTTTTATCAAATTAATAATATATATTATTTGAAAAGTTTGCAGTCAAACTCTGTTTTGTAAAATTCCAGATATAATACAGAGTTGCAATTAAATACAATATCATATTGCATTAAAGACTTATCACACAGATTTTATTAAGACAAATAAGAGACAAGATAAATAATACGTAGAGATAATGATAATAAACTAAAAATAAATGAATTTGAAATCTATATAATATCTATTTTATTAAATGCCAACAAACCATCATCTTCTATGATTTCATTTTCTGCGAACTCCACTCTTGTTTTGCATCCTTGGATTCTCGAACCGATCGATGATACTTGAGACG
This sequence comes from Cataglyphis albicans, assembly GCA_038406275.1. Lineage (NCBI taxonomy): Eukaryota > Metazoa > Arthropoda > Insecta > Hymenoptera > Formicidae > Cataglyphis > Cataglyphis albicans. The sequence continues at coordinate 1,329,205 of JBCAUJ010000020.1, forward strand.
GAGGAACACTGTATATAGTTGTTGAAGGTAATGGTGGTTTTGCGGTTCGCTGGATCACCCGAATGCCCATTTTGACCGTGGTTTTACGGTGCAATCTCTCATCTGCCCGCTCCGCTAAAATCCACCACATGAAATATTAACGATGCGTGGGATGCAATAAAGGTGAAAGCCGGTGCTAAATGGAAGTCAAGCCACAAAATTTATTGTTAGAAATAATTGAGCAAATCTTTCCGGAAAAATATCTCGCTCTCAAATCTATGACACAAATGAAAATCTTTCTAAATTTATGAGCCATTTTCTTTTTTATGAAAACTGATGATCCTTTTTTATATAAATTAAGGATTATAATTGATTAATAACATAGAAATTGGCAAAAAGTGATCTCTGCTTAATTTTGAAGGAGGAAAGACATTGAACAGACATGAACTAAAAAATGTGAAAAAGAACTTTTAAAAACTAATGATAAGATAAGAGTTACTTAAGCTGGCTTTCTAATATTTTAATTTATGGTTTTCTAAAGCTTTTATGAAAAAATTATTAAAAAATGATTAATTTTTTTGCCTCAATTTTAATGATTCTAACACAGAGATGAGCAGAAAATTATTAAAAATTTAAATAGATTATTGATCTCTTAAACGAGCCGTCAAATCATAGGAAATGATCTACGATGATAAAAAAATAAACTGTGCTAGTTGATAGAGTGCAGCGAACAAATATTCCAATCGGCACAATTTTGAAAAACGTCATCATCACGAGTTACAGATCATTTAAAGAAAAAAACAACAATTTTTGTAACAATGCTTTTCCACATTGTAAATGTAATCATTCAAGATTCAGTTAAGTGAAGATAATGAATTTCATCTGAGTCTGGCATAACACTTCTTTGAGGGTCTGGTGGACTATTACTTTGTATCTTGGCGCTCACTTAAAAGGCTACGCTCCTTTAGAGAGACTAGAGCCAAGGCTAGACCTTTAGACGATGTCTTTAATGAGTTTCTTTAACGACTTCTTAATGAGTAGAATATATTTAAAAAAAAGCTTGCAATTTTAACTTGCATGTACATAAGTTTTTTAGATTAACTTATTACGTTATTTTGTTGGAGAAATTCTTATTCAGTATTTCAGGTTAGGTTAAGTCAGGTAGCATGGTCAGATTATCGAGAACTTGACTATAATACATACTCTCTCTGGTTTTAATATTTGTTTAATTGGTATATAACTTATAAATAATATTACAATAATAATTTGTTACGACAATATATTATAACTTTTAAGCGATTCAGTTACACTATATAAAAAAAAACACACACACAAACACACACAAAGAAAAAAGGGCACTACAAACGATTCTAAAAATAGATGAAACAAGACCAATCAAAAGTTGCATCACTTTTATAGAAACAGGAAAGTAATTATTTTAATGAGCAAAAACATATATTAATATTATTAAATTATATTTTATTACTGTTATGTTATACTTTAATATTGTTGAAAATTAAAAATTATAACAAATATTAAATTTATGTTTTTTCAAAATAATAAGTTAAATAGAAACTTCAAGTAATAATAAAGTAAAATAATATATTAAGTTAATAATATTTATAAATATAATTATATTTATAAATGTTTTTGTTCTTTAAAGTAACGACTTCTCTGTTTCTATAAGTGATGCAATATGCCTTTTGATTGGAACTATCAGGTATATCAGTAATTTTTTTTTTATTTTCAAATCAAAGGAGATTGTTATTTTTTTCAAAATGCTGCGTATTTATGGCTTTAGCTATAAACAAAGTTATTTTTACTACAAGCAATTATATAAACGAATTATCATTTCCTGTATCGAACACATTTTATCAAAAATGGAGTGTGCGTGTGTGCGCGCGCGCATCCGTGTGCGTGTGTTTATATGTGTGTGTGTGTGTGTGCTTACGTGCGCGACAAATATTTCCTTTACATTATTTTGTTCACATACTTCAATCACATTGTATTATTGTGCTCTATTGTATTTCTTTTCTTCGATCGAAGTAAATTCGAAAACCAGAACAAAAATAAAACCTAAGAAAAATAGCAGCTTTATTTTGCTCACCGACATAAGCTTTGACATCATAGCTGGTACCTATAGGTGCACCATTGTATTCCTTAGCTGGTACCAATTGCACGGATGGTGGGGCTAGTGGTGTGATCTCCATTGTGAATGCGTGGGCATTGGGCCCTAATCTTCTGACAAGTGCTTCCTATAAAAAAGATTCAATGTACAGGGTGTCTCTTAAATGACAATTTAAGCAATATCAAATATCTTAAAAAACTAGTTTTATTTATTAAACATTTTGAACAAAAGTTCCTCGGTTTCAAGAGATTTCATTATAATATTGTATTGTATTGTGTAATTTTTCAAATATTATGTCAAATTATGTAAGGTTATCTTAATGTTTTAAGGATGTTTTGCATAATAGTAGCAAAAATACTATTAAAGTTTAAAAAAGAAACATATTTCTTACATTTATGCTGTTTGAGAAATTAAAAAAATAAATCTGGATTATGAAAAGAATTAAAATATCACAAAATAGTATAGATTTTGACATCTTCGTAGAAGAAAATAGTTGTAATTAATATTTTTCCTAATTTATTGCAAAAACTTTTGATTGTGAGTATCTCCTGAAATCAACTGCAAGAAACAATGAAAAACGAGAGACTTTTTGCAGAAAGAGAGAAAGAAACAGATAATATTTTTCTACAATTTAAAATCCTCATAACTTTTGATCGCTTCAGTGAATGAACTCAGGATTGCTTAATAAGTTTCT
>JBCAUJ010000020.1:1332556-1350063 GCA_038406275.1 Cataglyphis albicans
TGACTTGCGATTAATTGAAAAGTTATATATATATATATATATATATATATATATATAACACACTCACACACACACATATATATATATTTTATGCACATACAATTTTTTATCTATTTCTTAAATTTTTCCGAAAAGTATCGATGTTTGAAATAATTAAAAATATAGAGTAATATTTAAAAATTTTTTTATATTTGTTTTATTTTTTTGTAAATATTTTAATGTTTTTTTGTATATATTTTGGTAAATAACTTTACTTTAGTATACAATATATGTTTATTAACATACCCATATTGCCATATCTTTGAGTAATTTTCAAAGGATTTTATATAGCTATTGCTTGTTTCTCATGGAAAGTTGTTAATAAATGAAAATATGCGAAGCAAAGTAGATTGACGTACAATAATAGAGATTCAATATAGTTTATATACATATTATTACGCAAACACACGAATAGACAGGCATAATAGATTTTTATATAGAATATTCAAAAATATCAAAAAAATAAATATGCAAGCCAGGAGAGATAGATTTTATAGATTTGGAATTTTCTACGCGAAGTAAGAATTACATCACATCACTCTATGCAAGAGAAACGAGAAACAAAACAATTTATAATTATAGATTTGATTTTGCACTGAAAGCACTGGGCGAATGAATTTTTAATAGAATGAATTTTTTTTATGCGACAAGTTGCAAACCTATGTGAACTCGTATAATTATAAATATCTGGCAGTGAAAGCTGACAATGTGAAGTGTACTTCGCTTTACGTGAATGTTTGCCTCACAGAAGTGTGCGTATGTATGCGTAATAATATTTATGTTTAATATTGAACCTTTCAAGATTCGCTTTGTATATGCATCTTTATTTATTAATAACTCTTTAATAAATAATGGGCAACAGCTCAAATTTTTTGAAGCTTATTTAGGATCACAATCTTGATTATGTCAAGAAAGACAATAGAATCATGACTAAATATATATTTTTTTTTTTACAAATAAATGATTATCTTATGAAAATATTAAATGCATAATCAGCATTTGATTTTTATTAGCTCGCTTATATTGTTTATTTTACATTAAATTATTGAAAATTTTCATGGAAACGAATCTTTATTTAAGAGAGATTAAAAATGTAACTATTATTTTGCGAAATTTGGAAAAGCTACAAAAATTATTCCTTTGTCCATTTAAAATCTGAAAAACATATTCTTTATTAGTATTTATAATATCTTTGACTTTTGAATGATTTTAATAAGATCAAAATTTTAATGGAGAAAATTAATAATAACGATATCCATATTATTAAAATCAGAAACTTTAGCATTACATAAAATATTTAAAAAATGTTAAATAAAATCAGAGATATAAGAAAAAACAATATAAATCTTTTCTTAAAATTTCGCGACTCAAGATGGAAAAAGATATATACGAAAATACTGAAGATAAAATTTTTAAATTTATACACAAACCATTATTTAAATAAATAAATACACAAAATTAGTTCACACAAATTAGTTCACAATATTTATATTTACACGTTATGTTTGATATTGTTAAACCCCATCTCTTCTTTGCAAAAATAATTCTTATATGTTTTCGTATTTTTAGTGCAGCTATACAAAAATCCTGTTAGAATCTTGCCCTTCTAATATTTTTTACAATTGGTATATTATCTAATATATTTATATCTATATAGTTAGTTTTATTAATTTATATCATTGAACGCAAGTAATGGCATATAAAAAAAAATTAGAAATAATTTATTTTGATGTTTTGTAAGAAAAAAAAAAATTACTTCTTGCCTTTAATGTCAGGAACAATCGAACGCACGGAATTTGATCATTAATACTACTTTCTCCGATTAAAAAATGCAACGCCATTTTATTAATTAATAATAAATGAAAATCATTTTATATCTGTTAAATATTAAATTGCTTTTTTATAATGCTTTCTGTCTTAATTTTTTGACTGAGAGCGCAATTTTGTGTGAAATGCTTTGAATTTTTACAGAATTTAATCGTATACAATGGAAGAGGACCGCTGTATATAATAGAAAGGGATAGACAGTTTAAAACGAGATGACGACGGCATTTTTTTTTTTTTAATTTTTGCATCGAAACTTTTAAGACTTTTTTGCATCATAATATCTCCTTTTATATGATACACGTAGAACAATAATAAAGACACTTTCCTAATATATAATTAATTATCAAGCCATCGATCAAATAATCGATCGGTCCAGCTGTTAATGAGAACTTATTGGATCTAAGCTCCCATTAGATCTCATGAGATCTCAAGGAGATTATTATCTAAGGTACTCTGAATTCAGCGGCTCATAGATGCATAGAACATGATCGGTCTGATTGTTATATGCACTTGACGCCAGTGTTTCTTATCGTTTAATGAGAGATTTAATTAATTAAATTATTAGATAAATCATTAAATTGTTTTTTATTTAATCTTAAATAATTTTGCTACACTTTTCTCGAATTAATTATTTATATAATATGTTAAGCATATTTTCTTCTGACATATTACATTTTTTACATCAAATACTTCTCTTATGAAGTTTATTTTTACGAACGAATATTTTTTTTTTCTGTTATTGCTATAATTGTGTTATAAAAAATCGATGTGGTTAGGTAATAAAAGACTTGTCTCTAATACACTTTTATTATATTTATTTACGTTATTGTATTTGTACAATAAATTGTATAACAAATCTGGAGATATTACATACATACAAGAAATGATCAAGAATTTCTACAATGTCGATTTCCTTAAGGAAATATCGATGATGGATATTTCGGAAACTATCTAACATTGAAGAAATTCTTGATTATTTCTTGCATATATGTATTATCTCGAGATTTGTTGTATAATTTGGAGCATAAGATTACTTGAAAGTCATGCTGTTATACATGATTGCTAATTTGTTTTGAAATCCGTTAAAACATTATCTATTTAAAATATAAAACCGTATGATTTGATGTAAAAAAAAAATTATCTTGAAAATGATTTTAAATGATCTTAATACAATTTTTTAATGTCACCATTGTGTTTCTCCCTTTTGATTCATACAACTTTTTCTTTCATCACTTTTTTGTATATGAAAAGTAACGGAATTATTTGAGGTGTAAGAGTTAAATGAAACATCCTGTATGTACGTATATGTATACAAGATGTTTCTAAAACTATGTTAGAGATTTTAAGGGCGTATTCTAGAGATCAAAATAAGAAAAAAGTTTTTATAAACGTGGGTCCAAAAATACTTTCCCTCCAAATTATAGCTTCCTAAAGTTGAGAAAAAAAAAAAAAAATAAAATAAAAAATATTGTAGCTCTCGCAGAATTTTTTACAGATCGTTGAAATTTTGCGCAGCGTAATAATTAAGAGTGACTTTTATTTTTATGTGGTTTTGACAATTTTGAGGGAGAGATGGGAAGGATAAACATTTTTTGTCCATGTTTATAGGATTTTTTTTTTTCTTATTTTGACTTCTAGAATATAATTAATAATTATAATGTTAATATAATGATACAATAAGTTTATGAGTTGTAATAAATAAAATATTTGTTAGGTATACTGCTGCCTCAGTGATGGAAATGGACTTTGACCGAATAGACATAAATCAATATCCCAAGGGTAAAGGAAATAGTGGATAGATTCGCAAATACCGCCCTTAAAATTTTTGCGATAATTTAGAAACATCCTGTATATATATATATATAATATATATAATTAAATACTTAAAAATATAACGGTCAACAATTATAAATATTAATAATAAAAATTATATAATATAAAAATATTAATGTTATTCACTTTCTCTGAAGAATATTAATATAATTACGTTGAGATGAATCAATTAGCATAGAATATTGCATCAATATGCATCGTGTAAATATTGTTATTGAAACCTTAGAATTATATATTCAGCAGTAATGCTTAATTATATATTTTTCAATGGTATTCAGAATTCACAAGAGATCCTCTTATGATTTATATCAATGAATTTTTTCAATGTAAAGCGAGCATAGAATTACAATAATTACACAATGCATATTAATTCGACGTACGTTACCATTTTTAATGAGAAAATAATGAGATATTTATCTTGTTTATTTATGATTTTGTCCTCAAATTATTTTCCATTAATTTCTTTGCATATTTAATTTATATTATTAATAAATTTATATGATAATTTATAATTTATAATTTTATTAAGATAATAATGGAGTTAATATTTTCTGTAATATTATATGTACACACATACGCAAAATTTTAGCTCCATTAATATTTTCCTAAAATCATAAATTATAATATAAATTAATAATTATGCAAGAAAATGGAAAAAAATTTGAACATACAAAAAAAACACAAGAAAAAATCAGAATTTATTATTACATCACATATTACATGAAAAATTATAGTTTCTTAATACTCCATTTCCTCGAAAATTATCACTCGTACGGTAAAAATGAATAGGACATAAAATATTTATCTCTGTGTGATCAAAATTTTTTGTCTAAAACATTTATCATGATTTTCCGTATTTACTGAGATAAGCGTAAAAAAAAACTATAATTTTTATGGGTTTTTCACCATGAAAATCAAATAGTCGCCAATTTTCACTATGATATTCGTAATCGGCGCGTCAAAATACGTAAGAATACTGAGTTTCAAAAAAGTCGGAGGTGAGTACTTTTCGGAACTTTATCCCACGCCTTTTTATCTATCACCCGAGATGAAATATTTTTCGCCCGAGGCGCGTTTATTTTTTAATCGATTTTTGAACGTCGCCTCACACAATTTATGCACATTAAATGACATGCATTAAATATGTATCGCTTTTAAGAGTCATCCTCACTATGAAATGCTTGCGTAAGAAGGACACAATAAATAATTGCCGTGGAAAGATCTGTGAGACCTGTCAGGTCAAGGGCGAGAACGATTTTGCTGCGTACTCGAGACTTTACTGAGAATTTCAGATTTTCCTCGGTCATGGTTAGCGTACTTTCCATTTTCTCGAAATCTCTTTTCGACAACTCCAATATTCTTCTAATAATGTATAATTTTGTCATAACTTGCTTTGTGACTGTGAATAACTGTGACTTCTTTTAAAAATGGAGAAAATACACAATACAATATACACTATTGTTTTACTATTTGGAAAGAGAAAAATATATTTTACAATTTTACAATAATTTCAATTGTTTAAGTAAAGTATATATTTATATGATATTATATAAATTTACTATGCAGACAAGAATAATAAATAAACTTTAGTTTAATTTTTTTTTTTAATTAAATGACAATACAGTGTAATATATTTATTGTAATTATAAGTCTGTAAAAATTGAATATAAATTAGATAATTTTAATTTTTTATGCGAGAATGAAAATTAAATATTTTAATATTATGTACAATATATAAAGATTAAAAATAGAATTGGATATGTTCAATTATATTAATTATTAATTATATTAATTATATTAATTATATTTGGAAATTATATTTGAATATGCCTTATTTATTATTAAAATAAAACGTTTTTCTTTATGAAAGATATATGTATATACACAATTATACATACAACTATAAAATCATATTTTTTCAAAAATGCATAAATTGATTTTTTTTTTTTTGAACATCATATTTTAAACGATAATTTACGTAGTATATATATTTAATTTTTCTGAAGCTTTTAATTCTATTTTTTTTTATTGGTGAAATAAGTTTGTTAAAAATACTTATATTGATAAAATAATAATTTTATTTATTTTGTATATGTATGTCTCAAAAAAAAAAAAAAAAAAAAAAAAAAATATATATATATATACACACTTCAAAAAAAGATAAAAAAAGATGCCAAATTTAGGCATTCATTGAAAAAAAAAATTATTATATAAAAAGATATTATTTTAATGTATATGTAATATTTTATAGATTAAACTTTTATTATTTTTTCTATAAAAACAATGATATTAAAAAACATTGCGTCAATTCGAGAATAAAAAATATACATTTTAGAATTTAATTTTTTTATTATTATGTGTTTCAATATTAAAATTGTTTTATGAAATAAAATATAATATATGATTATTATTATTAATATAATATATGTATATTTTTCTTTAATTGTATTTAATTTATTAATACAAGTAATTAAATTTAATGCAAAATAACTTAGCGCTATTATAAATATAAATAATAACGTTTTATTAATTTTGATAAAAAATTTTCATTAATATGTGTCTTCCGATTTTATAATAAAATTTTAAAATGCAAATTAAAATACAATTTAAAATGCATTAAAATAATTCCACATGACAGTGCCAAATTTTTTTGCATTTTAAATTTAATTACTTCTAATTACCTCAATTTTCAGTTTTCAGTTTATCTCACATTTTTTACATGAATGAAAATTTCTAAAATTTTTTTTCGACTGCATCATAATATCTCCATTCACAATACATGTGGAACAATAATAAAGACAACTATTATTCAAACCCAAACTATTAATACTTAATAAGAACTCGGTTGGCCCAGTTAATTTTGAAATTGGATAATTTATAATATTTTCGCAATTGGGCGATTCGCGTATAAATACATGATTTGTCTTGTTGTTGCTGCCCGAAACAATTTACGCAATACTATGTCTCTTGATTTATATTTGCATTGCAAAACATATATTGCATATGTATCATTATATTAATGTATAATATCATAATGGTTAACATGGTTCGCTCAGGCAGACTTTTGTTAAACTATTTTCTTTTTGATTATTAATTTATTGAATATTATAATTTATTGAAAATTTATATATATATATAAAAGTCGTACGAATAATATCTGAAAATCAGACTTAATTTATATTTATGCTTAAAAATTGTATAATTTATTAAATGCAAATCTTTTTGATTGTTGTTCTTTTTACGAATTTATTTTTTATTGAATATTTTAATTCTGTATATTTTGCTTTTAATGTGATAATTATATGCTGTAATAAAGGAACATGCTAGTAATTATCTCACTGCGTAAAACAAGCTCAGGTTCAATGTTCTAAAGAGGAACATATTAATATGATAGAATATTGCTTTATCTCTATTAAAGTTACGATTACCAAATTTTTTTTGAATATTTCTTTTGCTATTGTATTTTATATATATATATATATATATATATATATATATATATATATTATCCGAAAAGTTGACATAGACATGACATATGTCTTTTTATTGATAAGGAGTAATCAGAGGATCTATTCTCGCTCATCATATAATTCAAATAATTCAAAAAATAATCCAAAAATTTCAATGTGCTGTCATTAAGAGACAGAATTCAGATGTTCGTTTTTTTATGTATATATCACATTAATTTCAAATATCTATAAAAGATCTAATTAGGATAGATTATTTATGCATAGTTTAGTTTGGAAATGTAAGTTTAGATATTTTATCTATGAATAAATTTAGCATTCCATTCTCAGAATTTTTAATTTGAATCCCATTCTTGAATTTTATAATTAATAAAATTTGTACTGTTTCTCAAGGAGCTCTAAAGCTCCAGATAAGTTAGAAAAACATTTCGATGAATTATCAAAGACTACGAGAATATTATTAAAACTCCGTTTGCAATTTATTATATGTGTTTGATTTTTTTATATATATCATCAATTTAATGCTAAATAAATAACTTAAGATTAGTATTTTTATTAATAGTATTAATTTTTAGGGATAATTTGTTTTTAATTTAATTGTTTATTATTAATCATTAATTGATTATCAATTATTTTAAATTATTATTTAATTATTTAATTAATTTTTTTGAAATAATTTTTTTTGCGCTTTGTATTTTTCATGCCTGACTCTTATTAATCCGTTTTTTATTCATGTATATTAGAAATCAAGTATAAATTATATATTAACAAGTTAAAAAATATCCAACATAAAATAATTTACAGTAAATAACATATTTGTACATATTAATATATATTAACATATTTTTTACTAGTACAAGAAGAAAGAAACTTATCATGTTTTCTAAAACATAATAAGTTTTATAAAAATATAGATAAAAATTTATAATAATTGTAATATGTACTTAAATAATTGTTAAAATAAATATTTTAACAATAATCTACTTTTTATAAAAAACAAAAATGCAGAGTGAAACCATAATATTAAATTAATAATAGCCACATAAATTGGTCCACAATTTACTTCACTTGTATCTCATTTTTTTCAAATGTAAATAGGATTTTGAGAAATAAGTGTTAATTTTATAAAGATATATCTAAAGTTATCATTGATATATTTACTTCATTAAATCTAAAAACGCGAAATTTTATAGAATGCACAAAGTGATAAATTTAATAAAATTTCTTTCTAGAAATAATATTTAATGAAAATATGATATTTTCAGAGATATCGCATTAATAATCTAATAATATCAATATTTCATTTTTATTTTGCTTACCAACCTGTAATGCCGTTATACTTTCTTGCTCAGATCCGGCATATGGTGGATACAATTGGGCCAAACACATGACTGCTTCGTTGCAAAATTTTAGGCCCATTACCTCTTCGTCTTCTCTTCCGTAGCGAAAAGTTAACGTAACTTGACCAAACACCTGTACAAAAATTACATTTCAATTTATATTTAATGTGTATTTGTGACGTAATGTGTATCTGTAACGACACAATGTGGAGTATACACTAGATTTTATTTTAAAAATATTTTTATTTTAATCGTTGAAGAAATCATATGTTTTAGCAATTGCAATAGGAATAATATTTTTTTTCAAACCAAATATTAAATAATAATTATTATTTATATTATTTTATGTGCCTTACCCTTTTTCCCTGTAAGTAATCGGGATCAACCAAGAGAACGCCTTGAAGTTTGTCAATTTTGCCTTCGCTGACAATAAGATCCCTACTGGCTAGGTAAAGTGTCAATTTATTATTCGGTGATGATTTCTTGTACACTCTGTAGATCAGAAAATGTTTCATATTAAAGAAAGATTAATTTAAAGAGCATACATAGATATCAGATATGGATGGTATTTTATAGAATAATAAAATTTGTACAATTCCTTCTATTTCAGTCTGTAAAAAAGAAAATCTTAAATCTTCTGGGAATAGAATATAAGTACATTATATATATTTTTTTATTGAAGAGTTTGAATATTTAATGATGAGAATTGATGTATATAAATTTATATATAAACAATGTTTGATATATTACTTACTATTATATAATTTATATAATAATATATTAAACGTGTATTTTGCAAAATATCACATTTTAAAATATAAATTCATCTACAAATATGACAATAATTTTACGATTCAATAATTTGATGAAACTTTTGGTAAAATTATCTAATAATAAAAAAAAAAAAAAACATCGAGCCTTTATCTAAATCTATCAGCCAATTCATCTTGTGTTGAAACTTCCTTTATTTTTTGATTCTAGTATTGTTATAGTTATTAAAATTTAAAATGATATAAAGTTTTATTACATTGCAATCCATTTATCAAGCGAGCTATCAATTTCGTTGGGATTTTGCTTGTCTGTGCTATTCGATACTAACTATACATTTATTTATAACAGCACGCATCGTCAAACGTTTGCATACATTGGGCAAATATGTTTATTTAAACGCAGTCGATTGCATTATTATTAATTAAAATATGCTTTTGTATTTGATCCCTAGCTTTTTCGCGAAGCAATAAAATAATTCTATTAGCCTATTATCTATATTATTTAATAATTATACGCGATAATTAACTGAAATTATTAATTACGTATACAAATTTATTTGAGTAATCTGCTTGTAAATTGTAATTAAAATAAATGATCTTCGTATTCTCTTAAAATTATTTGTCTATAATCGTATTTAATTCGCAAATATAATCGTATTTAATTCGCAAATATATTTAAATGTATTTGACGTATTCAAAATACTTAACATATGACGTTTATGATAAATTTAGTAATTTAGTTATTTGATACTTCAGTTATAAGATTCGTAAGAATTAATTAAAATGTTTACCTTCAACGTCATTATAATCAATTAATAAGGATTAAATCTATACGCCATTATGATTAATTGATAAGAGTTAAACGTCAATGTCATTACGATTGCATCAATATACATCCGAAAATGACAGCGTTGATTAATGAATCTCTGCTGACAGAAGGTTGAGTCCAAAGTAAAATGTAAGTTATGAATCCCGTGTTGCATACCGCATTATCTGAGACATTGTATCAGAGTTTTTAATTTTTAATAATTTCATTCTCAGCTATTTTTCTCACACACATAATAATGAAAACATTTTACTATAAAGAAAAACAAATTTAAAAAGAACCAAGAATTTTATATTATTATATTATAATTATATTATTGAAATTGTGTAATTAAAATTTCTATAATTATTGATAGAGATAATGAAAGAAAAAATTAAAAATTAACATCAATAATTGATATATTAATATATGCGATTAAAAAATAAATTAATAAACTAATTATATATATATATATATATATATATATATATGTAAATAATATATTATATTGAGTGAAGTTTAATTAAAATGTATAATGTTTCTCAACCTTGTTTAATTTAAAAATGGCTTTTCTTTGAAAAAAACGTAATTCTATCGTTGCATAGTAAATTTTGCTAAAGTTTAATTAAAACCTTTATATATATATATATATATATATATATATATATATATATATCGAAAAGAAATATTTGAAAATTATTTGCGCTATATGACGCGCTAAAATAGTGGATTTATGATTAATTACATTTTGTTGAGCTTATATGTTGGAGAATATGCTCTTATGTCAAAATTCCTTGTTCTTTTCATGCAAAGCAAGAATTATTTTTTGCTATTATATTTAATAAATGATGAGAGGGAAAGCAGAGAATTTATATGATATTTAAAAAAAGGAGATTTTTAAATATCTGTTCCTTAAAATATAAAATATTCTTACATTTAAAACTTTGAAAAATTTTTGATATATATTTTTCGATATATATTTTACATATATATTTAATTTATAAGATATTGAAGTTTATTTGTTACTAGTAAAATCGGATATACGTTGACAAAACAGACCTAAATAAAAAAAAGAAAAAAAAAAACACGACGCTTTGTTTGATTGCGTTCTAGATTGTCCTTTGTATGTATTTTGAAAGTATAATGACATATCTATTAATAGATTGTCAAAAAAACAGAAATGTTTCAAAGCAAGTAAAATACGATCGAGCAAATCGTGTCAAAAAATAAAAAGGTTTTAAAAAGCCTGGTACATATAACATGTGTACGTTTAATAAAAAAAGGCCTCAGGAGCATAATATTTAGCAAGGAAAATATAAATGTGTTAGAGCTTTTATTTGAAATAAATTTTCTATATTATTATCAAAAATAATAAATAATTGTGATCCGGAACAAAGTTTTGTCGATGATAGAAAGAAACTTTTTTTCCTATTTTATTTAAAATAAAGATATACATATATATGTATGTATGCATGTATGTATAAAAAGTTTATTTTTGATGTCATCAATATTTGAACTAAAATGATAACTTAATTTTAAAGGGTGGCATTACAGATATAAATCGATGTATCTTTCTTGGGATTAGAGATTCAACATATCGATATTTTATGCATTTCAGCAAAAATCTTTAAACGTGCTTATCCATGGCATATCGAGGAAATGTTACATCTTCCTGTAAACGAAGCTTGTAACTTTGTATGAAAATCCTTGAAAATTTAGATAGGGATATACCTATGATCTAACATTAATAATATTTTACATTCGAATTTGATATCTATTTTATTATTTTGTGCTATTTTCATTAGCGTATAATAAACGAGCATTATTTTAAGAAATTTTCTCGCTTTACAACGGTTTAAATTCACTGTATAAATATCATTTCTCTCTCCAGATTTTCTTTCTACGAACTCTTCAAACTGTAGAGATCCAATAATACTTTTTTTTTCTCCTCGAGCTCTGATTATGGATACATACAGAATAATCGGGTCACAGTTTTCTCACGATTTTAATTATTCTATTTCCCAGCTTTTAATGACACTGTACAAACATGAGCATATTTCAAGTTACATTAATCTTTTAGCTCGAGTTATTAATGGTATTAAAGCTATAAACGACGCAAACGATCATAATGAGTGTTTTAATGGATCTCAACATTATGAATTTGGATGCTTACATCTCTTACGTTATTCGCAGTAATTATTTGTCACGCTGATACGATATATTAAAATATTAAATTTAAATTTCACAACTGAGAACAAATAAAATAACTTATATTTTTTATTATATTTAAGAAAGAAAATTATAATTCTAATAAATTTTAATATTTATATATTATTTATTTATTTATACAAGGCACATAAATTTTATATTAAATACGATATCAAATATATTATAAAATATTTTTTTATATCTTATAATTCTTTTTTGGTAATAAAAAAAAATAGGATATAAAAAAATTGTAAAACAAAAATATACATATACAATTCATGTATACATACATGTACGATTACAATTGACAATTAATTTCAATTCTTGTTTGTAATCGACATTTTAATTTTAACATACCTTTGACTACTGAACGCAGAATCCAATGTGTGGTCCGGACTTGTATCGACTTTTCTGTAATATAGAAGAAACGTCGTTACTTATAGAATAATGCTATTTATTTTTAACGTAAATAAATAGAAGAGTTAAATTTAACTTTGTTAATTTTCTGACAATATCTTGAGGAGGCATATAAATACATATTTAGAAAGTGCGATATTTACTATTGCAATACTATTAATATTAGCGCCGGGATTACGAAGAAGTAATCTCGATTGTTGACATTTCGCTTGCCAACAGTAGTATCGTGCAGGCTTGTTTATTCCTCCCACATTTCTCGCTGTTATTGAAGTGGAAAAGTTTGACACGTGCGTCAAACTTTCGACGTCATGCTTTTGCAGGGAAATACTTACTTTGTTTTCTGATTCGCCATCTTTTTTTTTTTATCTAATGAAAGGGAGTAACTTATTAAACTAAATTCTAACTATTTAGATTTAATAGCATAAAAAGCACATTTTTTTGAAAAATTGGGTAAATCTTTCTGTTTTTAAATTATTTCCGAATAATTTTAATCCGCTTTAATTTCGATCGGGAAGCTAACATTTGACATATTTTCGCATGAAAACTGCAAAATTATTCGAAGCGGCGCACAAGCGCCGCTTTAATTAATAAAATGTGTGGCTCGTGTAGTAACTAATTGTAAGTTACGTGGATTCATAATTTTTCCCTATTTTAATTATGGGTTACCATGATGGTTTTGGGTTGTTCAAGATAATCTTTTCTGCCTCGTGAAAGATTTAAAAATATTTTCGATCAGTATTTAGGTTTTCAACCAGTATTATATAACAATATTGGAAAATGTATTTTAATAATACATTTTTTATCTGAAATTTTCAGCAAATTTTTATTAAAATTACACAAATTGGAATATTTAATTGCAAAAAAATACATAACATGGGAAATTAAAAATGTCAAGCAAATTAAGTATATATGTTATGCGTTTAAATGAAACGTTAATTAAATTTTACCTTGATATTAATTTGAAGATGAATTGCTAAGATAAAGTGTGCTTAAAGTAAAAAATTAAAAGTCAATAATTTATAATAAATTAAAATCTTATACTAAAACTTCTTTTAAATGGTGACAATTTTTTTTTTATTAAAATGCTACAAGTAAAATATTACAATGTCGTTTTTCTCATCACACTAATTTGTATTTGATTATGTTGCATTACATACAGTTCAGAAAAATAATTGGAAGATTTTATAATAAGAAATATTAATTTCTTGACTTAATTCCTTTTAACTTAATTAACATTAGTCAAATGTATTTTATGCTACTATTCCATTAATTTGATTTAAAAAAAAAGGATTATTTATGACTTTTCAAATTTATTTTTCATATTTGATACATCATCATGAATTTTTTAAAGCAGCTAATACTTAACATTTAATATCACAACTCAACTGTAATAATTTCGGGATTCTATTAGTGTCATGCAAATATTCGGATTGATTCTAGCAGTGTCTAAAAAAACAACAATTTTTATTATTGTCCATATTATTGTCCATATTGTTCCAATTAATATATTTATTAGATTTATTTCACATACGGAGATATGTGCACGTTTCTGTTTACAATAAAAAAAAATTTTCTAATAAATCTGTTAATTAATTTTAAAAAACATTTGTTTTTTATCTATTATATAAATATTATAATATTATTAAATAATATTATAAAATAATATTATATATTAGATAAATTTAAAAAATATCATACATATATTAAAAAGTATTAATAAACAATAAATTTATTATAAATATATTTACAATATATATTTACAACATAATATAATATATACAATATAATTATATATAATATAATATAAATTATATATTATATATATATATATATATATATTTATTAAAAAAAATATTTATGTGATATTCACTCAAGATCGCATATAAATATTAAGACGGACATAGTTATACATAGAAGGCAAATTATACTACTCATGTGAAAATAATGTTCCCATGCGTGGTATATCGAGATTAAGATATATTTTTATATTTTGCACGATTAATAAAATATGCACAGTACAAAATACTACTGGTATTGAGTTACCGCAGTAGCAATTCTAATAATCGCAGTTTCCAAAGGGAATTCAACTAGGACAATGCGGAGTGCAATCGGCTTGTCTTTCTCTATGCTCACGTTCGAATTTCAGCATGCATCGAGACATTAATGTCAGTCGTTTCGCACGAGCGCGCGCGGCGCCTATTATCGGGCGCCGTTTTACGAGCAACGCGTGGCGTTGCGGCCAGGTGCAACACGAAAACAAACACCGTGTATACGCCTGCCTATAGTAGCCGCGAAGGCCGAAATCAAACCGCGGAACGGAAGGAATAAACTTTATTATGGATGAAAACGTGCGATCGATATAGCAGGGCGTTCCTGCCAAGAGGAACTATTTATGTATATTTATGTATCAGATATGATAAGACATTTAATGAACGAATTATACGCCAAAAAAAAAAAAAAAAAAAAAACGGATTTAGATGAAGACTAAGAGTAGAATTTTGTCAGAAGGAACTTTTTTATAATAAAATATAATCGGGGTATGTACTCAAATCTTATGAGAAAATTGAGAGTTCCAGGCAAAGGGAATTTTTTTAAAGATTTTTTTGACGAAATTTTCTGAAATTTTTCATTGTACGCATTTTCTTCTGCTTTTCATTTATAGGAAGGGAAAACACAGAGTCACCATCATTTTAAGCTATATTTAAGCGTTCTGAAAAAAATTAAATATCTTTCGTAGGATAAACATTTTTCATTTGTATCACATTTTTATTTTTTTTATCACTGAAAATTACAATAAAAAGATGAACATGTTTTATATTTTGTAAGGATGTTTTGACCGTACAATAGTAACAAAAAAGTGTCGAAATTTAAGAAAAATATATATTTCTTATATTTATATTGTTTGAATAATCAAATAAATAAATTTGGATTATAAAAATAATTATAAAATATTAGAAAATAATATGATTTTTAACTTCTTTATAAATGAAAATAATTATAATTAATATTTCTCTTAATCTATGATAAAAACTTTTGGTCGTGAATATCTCTTGAAATCAAGTGCAAGAAAAATATATAATTTATATGAAGATTTTATATTATTATAAGTATTTTGCTACAATTTTTAGTAATTAACTTTTACACAAGGAAGAGGATCTAAATTAAATTTTGTACAAATGTTTATTAGAATTTTGTTAATACATATAAAATTTGTATTTGTATTTAACAATGTTTTTTCTTTGTCAAAATTTGTCAATAAAGCTTATAATATGCGATTTTCCATAAGAATTAATATAAACTATAAATTTAAATAATTTTTAAATTCTTAAAAAAATTGTACTGAATTTTTGCATGTATACTTAAGGGAAATATTAAAACGATCTGTGAAATTTTCATGCTTTTATCAATATTTTGACATGTGACACATCCTTAAGACATTGAACATATGTATAAACAGAGACGGTTATGTATTTATAATATATTTGAAACACATAATTTTGACAATGTGATTTATCAGTAGATTATCAATTTTTCACAATATAAGAATAAAATTATCAAAGAGAGAATTATTTTAAAAAGTTCTCCGAGTTCCAATAAAATAAATAAAATAAATAAATAAAAAAACCAATAAAAGTCACTGATTTTTTTAAATACAAAAGAAATCTTGGAGAATTTCAAGTTTTCCACGTTATATATTTATCTGTAACGAGAAAGATTTAATAAATATCTTTTCCTATATTGTATAAAATATAGACTGCATATCCAATACATTCAAGTAACAAAGACGAATAAATGATATATAAATGTTGATAATTATTTGTGGTAACATTCCAATGTTATTTGATTACTTTGCGGATCTCTAAAACCTATTATTTAGATTTCGATAAATTATCATCTTTTATTGACACACACGTTACAGCATGTCAAGCGCGAAATGATAACTTTAAGAGGCCAAACGTTCATCAGTTTTACAATAAAGCTGCAATTTGATTCGCGGTTGCGGTGTGTATCGGAAATGAAAGTTAAATCCCGTAGGAGTCAAAAACTGCCGGTGTATCCCTGTGGGCATGTCGAATGACCGATATTTCAAATCTCTTGTCACGCTCACCCGACCATTTTCATATTTTGCTCGTGCTTGCTATTGGCCGTGGTAAATTACGGTTTATTCAAGCGATAGTATAACGCGATGAAACAGCTGAGACTAGCGTCGTCGCGTTTAGCCTTGGCGATAATGAGATTTTCGGTAAAAATATTACATGCGATCTTAGCAAGATCGTAGCGGATGCGACACTATAAAGAAACGACCTCTGGTTATCGCGCTAGGAAAATGATTTTCTTCGACGACTTTTTATCGTGAATTTCCATCTCGCATCCTTCTTATTTTAAACGCGCCGTGAAATTATGCAAATTGCACTTCACATCTTTCACAATTGCTTATATATTTTATGTCATAATGCAAAATTGTATGCTACATGGATAGATTTATGAAAGAGATACAGATTATAAGCGGAACTACTTTGAAAGGATAAGTAAGTATAATAAATGAAGCTATCTTGTTGCTCATATAACGTCATGTTCTTTGTTTCGCATGAATGAGAGTTCTCTTTGGCATGTAGAATTTCTAGGGAAATTCTAGGGAAAATTAGAAGCGGTAAAATTTTTCAGGGTTTCACGTATTATTATTAAAGCAGCCATCGAAGATCCTGTGCCTTCCTCACATTTGACGGGCACGCAATGGATGTAAAGTTAAATGTGTCATATGTGTCATATAACGTCATGTTCTTTGTTTCGCATGAATGAG
>JBCAUJ010000020.1:1352580-1362954 GCA_038406275.1 Cataglyphis albicans
ATCTTATATATAATAATAATAATAAAATAATTATATATAATTTCAAATAATAATAAATCTAAATAAGTTAAATCTTCTGAATGAATACTCGCAATGCGATATCTAACATCGCTGGAAATGGAATGTATAATATGCATATCGATTGAATATGCCACATATGTTTCTTTTACCCTTTTCCCATTTTCTTTCTTTTTCCTCTTTTTATACGTTCCTCCTTTTTCTCTCTTTCTTTCCCATCTTTTCTCTCTTTTTTTTGTCCCATTTCTCCTTTCTGTTTTCTATTTTCTTTCTCCCTTTTTTTCTTTTTATCCTTATCTGTATCTTTTCACTTCTTTGTTATTCTTTCTTTCTTTTCTTCTTCTGTTTTGTTTCATTTTTTTCTCTCATTCTTTCTTTCTCTCCCTCATCTTTTTTTCTCTCTCAACTCAGTTATTTTGCTCGTTATCTTTTATTTACTTTCTTTTTTTTCTTTTTTTCTTTATCTCTTTATATCTTTCACCTTTCTCTACTCATTTGACTTTCCTACTTCTTTTTCTTTCGTTTCTTCTTTTCCTCTCTTTATTTCTTTATTTTCTTCTTTTGTTTCTTTATTCACTCTTTTTTTTCTTTTCTTCTTTTTTTTTTCCCCGACTCCATCGCTAATTTATTTGCGCAATATCATTTATTGCGGCTAACATTATTTATTTTTAGTTCATGATATAATAATAGGATTTGACACATATAGGCTAGCAAGTAAATGTATTAAAGAAAATAGAAAATTGATAAACTGAGCACGAAAAAAGTATCTAGTAAAAGTTATTGCGATGTTAAAAGCGGTGACACTACCAAAGCAATTTCCTTTTGTGAATATGATGGAAAGGCCATCTTTTCTTTCATTACAGCTATGGATAAAAAAAGGTTTTGTGAGTCAGAAATAATTTTTATTATATACTCTTTATAATGCTATTATTCATTCAACGATTAGAATATATAAAATTTTTAATAAACAATTAAGATTCGTTAGATTTTCGATTATATACGCTTGCTTTTTAATTGCAATACATTTTTATATTAAAGATCCTTTTTTTCTTGATATAAAAAGGATATTTAAGAAAACTGATAGTGAATAAAATATAGTATAAATATAAATAGTATTTTTCATTTAATCTTGAAAGTGTGATTTGCGTCCATACAAGTTATATAGAACAATTTTTATACATTTTTTATTTTTATTTATAGCTTGCTCGGCGCCCTGCCAGAGAGTGGTATTAAAAACTGCCTTTCACTATCCATTTTGCGTTGGACAGCCTTGTTTCATATTGACTTTTGCGATCTCTCTCTCGCAAAAATACGAGATATATCCGTAATTCCAAAGCTCCGATTGCAGTCTTTTTCTAAAACATGTTATAGTTTTATCTGATCTGTCAGAAGCATCCAGCTGGAATATTGGTTTATGTTTATCTGTGCGCATATATATTTAATATAAAAAATACATACTAATGCCTCACCACTGCCCTGACTGTTACTGACCAAATACAAAATGTAACGAAATGACGAGAGCTTGTAATCACTTTCGTGAGTTTTAATTTTATGAAATATTGTGTTATTAACTTTTAACTTTACTTATTATTATTTATTTAAAAATATAATATTGCAATATCTGTCGAAAAAGTATTCCGAAAAGAAGTAAACTTATATTTGCTTCTAAAAATTTCTAATTTATATGAATAAAATACGGTACTAAATAATATACTATGTATAAAATGACGTAGCTTTTAAATTTTAAATTTTCCATCAAATTATTCCGCATGTATTTAATATAAACGAAAATGATGAGAACACGTGCCTTCACAAATCTAACATATCTGTTTAAAATAAAATTTTTAAATAATTCTTACAGCTACATCAATCAAATAATTTTTATTTACTTCAAATAATTACGCGAGCAATCGATATTTTTGTGTCAACTCGAGAAGTGAAAAGAGTTATGTTATATACTTTTTTAGATACATATTCGACGTATATGTCGGACGTAATGTGCGTTTCATTGCAAACATGACGAAGAGCATACACGCTGAAAGTGTTTCAGCAATTTCATTATTTGACATTTAAATCTTACATTTTATATTATCATTTATGTTATGTAATATTCTTTATTCTATATAATTATATTTTATATAATCGTTTTCATTGTCTGAGAATAATGCGTGACTTTGTTATATAAACAATAGCTAATATTATGCTACGTCGCATTTTTTTTTATGTAATATGATAATATTCATTTAAAGGAAGGTTTTTTTCTGAAAATTTAAAAAGACAATACTGATATGCTCTCACGTAATTTAAAGATAGAATGACGTTCCAGTAATTGCAAACCGTACAATATCGCATTGCAACGTGCTGATGAGATTTTCATGAAAATAGAATGGCCTTATCCTTGACCGCACGACGCGTCCTGTTTCTTTTATGGCGCGCTGCGATGGTTCCGTGCTGTCATTTTTTTCTGTATTTTGCAACTTTTTCACCCTTTCCTATTGTTGACTATCGAAATTTATCAAATAACTAATTTTGTTAGTATTAAACGGGATTATGTGACTTAATTAACGAGTTGATGAATATATATGTATATTTGAAGAAAAAAAATGTGAACTGAGAATTGAACGATTTTCATAAAAATAGCAGACTTTTTTTCTTTACAGCGAACGCGTTATTATCTTATTGAAATGGTTTTTATTTCACTTTATGGCTATATGTCATTAGTTTTTTTATCTAAGAATGATCATCTGGCTGATATCTAGCGACTCAAACTTTGATGCTAAAAATTATTTGCTCTTATTCTTATTCTTATTAATTAAAACCGAATAAAATATTTAAACTATAAAAGGTTATTATATAAATATTTATGTTTATATATTATATAGTTTTATTATATATTTATATTTATATTTCATATTTATTATATAATTTTATTATATATTTATGCTTATATTTTATATTTATTATATATAATAAAAAACAGTTATATAAAAGGCAAATAACAGCCGGGTGTGAATTAATATATCATTAGTTCTTAACAATAAAACGCAAGACATTCTTTATTTTAAAAATTCGACTTTAAAAATTCGGACGTTTCGTTTCTCTTTTGGATAATCTTCAGCGAATCATAATAAAATTAAAAATGATCTCGAATCCCGACATTCGGCCTCATCTTCCTTTTCCGCAGTGAGTCTCTCCTATCGGTTCCGACCGTTAAGAGAAGGTGTCCTCAATGTCGGACATTATAACACTGACGGTAACATAAGCTTGTAAAAATCTCATCGAGAAAAAAAATATTAATAAATTAACGAAGAGACTCACCGAAAATTGGTTGAAAAGACAGAGAACAGAGAAAGTAAGAGCACAGTGTCAGAGTCAAACGATACATAGCGATAGAAAACAAATTAGACAAGAACAAGATACAGAATAGTACTTGGTCGAAGCAGGGGTGGTACAATAAATGGAGCGCGAGATTTATTTACAATTTTGTTAAATTTTCTATAATTAAATTATACGCATCGTGGAGACATTCCGTGTCCGTTTGTCAGTTAAGACCATTTTTTTGACATTCGATAAAAACTATTTTGAATATCAATCTTTTATTATTAGAACAGATTCCTTTTCCAAAATTTCAACATTTTTCCAGTCAAATTCATGGTTAGTTAATCTATGGTCCGTGATCACTGAATTTTGCGTTGTATTTCTTTTAATGTGATTGCGATGTTCACTAATGCGTGTTTTTAATAGTCTACTCGTTTGGCTTACTATGACGCGTCACAGTCTTTACAGGAAATTTTGTATACGATGTTCAGACATGGCTGTCTGTCCAAAGGATCTTTATGAATTTTAATTTAGAGCGTAATTTATTCAAGGCTGTATATAAAAGTATCACATTCTGATCACGGACCACGTGTCTTAATTGTTCAGACAATCCTTCAATGAAAAGAATGTTGAAAAACTGAATGTTTTCCGGTTCTCCTTATCTTCATCGTTAAGATCAATTGTAATTTCTTGTATCGTTCGTTTATTAAAAAATAATTTTTTTAATCTTGAATGGGGAACCTAACCTAACCTCAAAAATCAAAGATAACGGATAACCATTTTGAAGTTTCAATGACAAGCTCGAGATTTTTTTGTTGAAATCTTGGATGAGATAACAAAACAGCTTTGTCCATTAAATCCATAATGGTGCTTTGTGGCAGAGAGGCTGTTGACATTCATAATTGAGGTATCTGCCAGAAAAAGTGGATTTATGATACCAATCAAATTCAATCAAATTATTTTTAATAATAATAATAGTATCAAAAAAATTCAGACGGTTGTCAATGCCCTCCTACATATTATATAATTTTATTATATATTTATATTTATATTCCTTGTTTATTATATAATTTTATATATATGCAGTAAATATATATAAAGTGTCTCAAAACACGGATGTCGTTTTAATAACAGAATCTCTGGCTAATTTAGGCACGATTCTTTCTGAGCATAAATGTCGAGGAATCTACAATTTCCGAGTACAAGCGATTGAAAAGAAAAAAGGATTTTTCGCAAACTAAATTTTATGGTTAGAAGATTAACAAAACTATATCCTTCAATTAATTTCAGGTGGAGTTTATTTTCATTTAGAATTTTAATGTAATTAGTAACAAAGATACATGATGACAAAAAATGGAAACTTGCAAAAAAATAATGACTATTGCATGTATATGGTGTGAATGTAAATATCAACATAAAATCGGACATGTAAATATAAAAAAAAAAGAAGAGCAAAAAGGGAAATTATACGAATAACATCTCAAGGGGTATACAATTTCTATATTTCACAAGCGGGATGAAGAATTTGCATTGAACGTTCTCACGACATTTTCATTTCGAGAAATGTTATTTTCAAGATTCTTCATGTTTTCAATATACAAGGTGTTTATAAAAGGTCTGATCAAATTTTAATAACGCATTCTACTGACTATGAGGATGAAAAAGGTTTATATAGGAACATTTCCGGAAAAACTTTTTTTCTGAATTATATGCATCTTAAAATATTAGTAATGAATTTTTCGAAAGGGTGGGTGCAGGAGGGGGGCCGAAGGCCCCCCTTGCATCTCTTCGCGTGTGTGTATGTGTGTGTCGCGGGCGTGCTTCCTGTCCATCCATGTACTTTGATATATTCTAAACTTTTTTTGTTAATAACTTTTTAATAAACAAT
Source organism: Cataglyphis albicans (assembly GCA_038406275.1). Classification (NCBI taxonomy): domain Eukaryota; kingdom Metazoa; phylum Arthropoda; class Insecta; order Hymenoptera; family Formicidae; genus Cataglyphis; species Cataglyphis albicans. Next base: position 1,357,805 of record JBCAUJ010000020.1, read on the forward strand.
GAGCGACGGCTAAAACGTCTTGGATGTTACTCAGGACAGTGATCTTGACAGTGAACATATGTCAAGGTCAAGGTCATTGGGGCTGGGTCCGTTTTTATAAAGTTATCAAAGCTACTTAAATATATTGCACAGGAGGTTTTTTTGAGTAATTCCCCGCAGGAAAGAAATGGAAGACGGTATTGGTTCGAGAAATGTAACAAATTAAAGTTTTACACTTTTAATGCTTTTTCTAAGATATTATAAAGTAAAAAAAGTGAAGTTTGTATATTGTATTTATTGTAGAGTAGACGTGGAAAAAGTTTTTATTTACATTTGCGGGATAAATACACAATAAATATTTTGTCAATAATTGGTTTCACTTATTTTCTACAGTTCGTTAATAGCTTTTAACACTTTTGCGACTACACAAACTTTCTGAGTCTTTTTTAAAAAAATATTATTTATTGAATGCATGGGCGGGAGAAAAACTTTGCTTCTTCCTCTGCATCTCCATTTTGAAAAAATTCTAACCTAACCCGAGCCAACTTTACTTTCAAAATTGAAAATAGGTTCGGAAATTAAGTTTGAATTTTTTGGAAATGCAGATGGAGTTCTTCCCTCGCCGACACGTAAACAGCCTTTTTAATAAAAAAATAACAAATTATTACAGCGTACATAAACTTTAATGTCTAACTTCAATTTATTATATCATTTAAAGCACTGCTCCTCGTGTTTCCATTTGTTCCTTGTGGGGGATTACTCTGAAGAATCTCCGGCATATTTAAATGGCGGAAATATTATAAAATCGGTAATGTGCTATTTTTTATGCAGTTTTATCAAATATTTTTATACTTATGATTATTAGCATATACCAACAAAATTTGATTTTTTATAAACACTTTTACATATTTAAATCTATATTTTTTTTTTAATTAATAATTACGCAACAAGAAATTACATATAATCATATATAAAAAAAAATTAGGAAATATACAGATGAAAGAACTCAAAACCGATCTTAACATATTTTTATCAAAGTCAAGACTTTAAGTAATCTCTAAAAAATTTTAGCCGTCATGTATTTTGTTTTCTATTTTACGAAACTTTTCTATTACGAAACTATTGACAAATAATAGTAAGGGATTATATATCTTTGACGGGCATAAAATTAGATCGAAATTAAACAAATTTTTATTATGGAGAAAATTATATTTTATTTTTTAATAAAATATAATTTTATCCACAATAAAAATTCATTAATTTGGACTTAGTTTTAGATCTATCAAAGATATGTAATCTCTTAAATATGTAAACCAACATAAAAAAAAGAATGCTCACTTGTTCACTTTACATAGATGTTATTACGATAAAACTCCTGTTTAGGAGGCAGCTCCAATGATCTTGACCTTGACATATGTTGTCACTGTCCTGAGTAACAATCAAAGGGTTTTAGCCGTCACTCATTGTTTATTAAAAAATTGTTTATTAACAAAAAATTTTCAATTATATGTAAATTATATGCGATTTTCAGATACTATGTACTTTTATAAAATGATTGAACCTACACCAAATTTTAATTTTAAATAAAAAATAGGTTTAGTATTCATAGTACAAACAAATTCATGTTAGACAAACATGTATAGATCTTCTAGAATCTAGAGTGCTCAAAAATATCAAAAATTGAAAAATATAATGTAAGCGAAAAAAAGTTTCCATATCGATTTGCAGTTTTTAGCTCGAAGCAAAATCCATTTCACATTGCTCATTGTTATCGGTGTTTGTGACAAAATCTATAATTATTAGATGGCTCCATATGGATTTGCAACTTTCTACATACGTCAGAGATTTATTTTTCGCTGCATATAAATCTCGTTTCATATAAAAAATTATAAATTTAGATGGAACCATGATTTTTGTCCATATGTTCATTTTTTAATTCTTGATTTTTTTTTAGCATAAAGATTTATTTTTTTGTGATTAGTATGGATAGTATTGCATAAATTATATCTAATGATGAATTTCTTTTTGTCAGTTAACCTTTGTGCCTTGATTTACATGAACCTTTATTTATTAATATTTTTTCTAATAAACAATGGCTAAAATCTTTTGTAATTCAAGGTTGAGACTTTGTCAAGATCACTTAAGATGAATTTTCTTATGTATATATTTACTAAAAGTTTATATTACTTTCTTCAGATAATAGGGTGTTTGAAAAGTAATCTATTTTATATGCATCTATCTGAAATATTAAAAAAAAAACAGTAAATATTTATTTTAGCAAATTAGTCTTTTTTTCACAAAAGATGTTGGAAACGATCTTCACAAGCACACAAGTAAACAAGTCTTAACTTGTCTTGTTTTATTATAATAAAAACCTTGTTGTTATAATAAAAATCTTTAATTTTCCTGATGTTATGCTTTTGATGAAGAAATATTTATTTACTATATAGGGTGTAACTAAATAAACGCATATTAACAATACTATCAGATACAGAACAACAATCCAAATCGAAAAACCTTGAACCTTTTTTTGATCTGAGCTTTTTTTTTGTTGGTGTATGATGTTAAAGTAAGCTAATCAGCGTCTGTCTATACAGCAGAAAGCAGTCTCCGATCCCCATCGTCTCTTCTTGGTTTTTCTTTGTAAACAGACGCTGATTAGCTAACTTTAACATCGTATAACAACGAAAAGAAAGCTCAGATTAAAAAATACTTAAGGATTTTTTTATTTGAATTGTATCTGATAATATTGTTAATAAGCGTTTATTTAGTTACACCCTATATATTAAGTGTTTTTTTTTTTTTTTTAAATAGGTACAAATTTATTTTACAAACACCCTGTATAGTACATGTATATATTTCTGACTATTTTTTAAGTTTTGATACAACTTTCGATACGACTTTCGATACGACTTTTAGTAATAAAATATATAAAAATGGGGAGTTGAAATAAAACATAAAATAGAGATACAAATAGAATATAATAAAATGATAGAAACTGTACTGTTTTACTCTTTTATAATATGCTTTGCTTTTTAAACAGCTTGCCTTCCATTCGATTGCTTCTTTTATAATCAGATTTCTTAACAATAACACATGAGGTTTTTTATTTATAGTTATTATATTGAGGTGCTTCGATTGAACTGATCTCTTCAGATGTACACTCGAATTCCTATAGAAATCTTCAATATATTTCGTTTCCAGAACACGAAGCATGAAAGATAGCTTTGTTATTATATGTATAAGAGAAATATTTCTTCTTAGAATTTTTATATGTTCACTTTAAAAAAATTATTAGATTTTATTTAAAAGTATTAAATATATTTTATCTCTTTCAATTGTTTATAACTATTCTTATTGGTAAAAAAAAATCGGTAAATATGTATAAAAGGTTATACCACACCGATAACTTTGACCTTGACATATGTTGTCAAAATCTATGTTACACACAAATTTGGAAATAAGAGATAAAAATGTACAATATTTTTAGCAGCTTTAATTTTGCAACTGGGTATAACCATAATTATATACTTATTTAAATGCACTCTTTATGTGTGTAATCGCTTCATTATTATCTCTTAAGTGGATTGATTCATGTCAAAATAATATACATTTTTATTTTTTTTATTAAACAGTCAAAAGAGAGAATTTGTATTTGTTCGCTATAACAAGAATTCTGTTTTAGTCTGTGTATTTTTTCCTCGTATTAGCTACGTTACTATATTTGTCGATATCGCGGTTGAATTACGCGTATTGTATAAATCTGCATACATTTCGATGTTTGTTGCCGCAGCTCCATTGCAAGCAACGTTTAACTTGTATCGTATAAGATTAATACAATGGTACGAATACATTAAACATCTATCGAAATTGATGAAGCGATATTGAGTAAATATTATCAGCCATGTTATGGGAACATTATATAGCTAACTGTAATAATTATTTTGCATTTATCAAAGCCTGTTTAATCGAACATTCATAACTTTCTATATTACAATTTATATCATTATTGTTTATATTGCTCGAAATTTATAAATATTAAATTATAATAAAATATCCGACAACGTTTTATTAAAGTGTAAATTGATTCAGCAAACTGCAATGATGAAATATTGAAATTTTGACGGAAACTACTTCATATTTTCTTGTATATTGTTATTGTTATATTTTGCTTTTAATACTGAAATGCTTTTAACATCCGTATATCATAATGAAAATCCTGAAATTTTTACTCGATGGATTATAGATTTATTAATGTATCATGAAGGATCTAAATCTCATTTGACATGGCATGGCGTCGGCATTCACCGGATTCCAATTTGATTAAATTTTATTGATTGCGTAAATCTTATTCATATCTTCATATCTTCAGATTCAGAAATTTTGAATATTCAATCATTCATATTGAATGAAATCATTCCAATCAATTTTAAATGCATGTGTGCATATGTGTCTGTATTACACTGTCTCCCATATAACGCATCAATATAGTCAGTTTCTTGTATAACATGGATGTTTGTCGACAATATTGTGTACGAAATCATATACTTATTCAATTTCATTGCGTTCAACAGGTTTTATTTTACCCAGCAGTCATAGGATTTCATATATCTGCGCATGAATTAATTAGCTTTTTATTATATATATTATATTTTTAAATTAGCTTTTTCAACAATTTATTTTGTATTTCGAAAACACTTGATGCTCGCATAAGAGATTGTAAGTTGAAAATTAATATAATTTAATTTTTCTAAATATAAATTTTTTGTTGAAAAGATATTTTGAACACATTATTTATACCGACAGATTCCCTCTTGTACATCTACGGAAACTCTTGTACATCTCCCCATAATTTATATAATAAGCTCTTTTCATTTATTATTTTTTCTCTCCTCTACTCTACTCGCAATAACATTTAATGTCTTTGTTTTCTTCAATTAATATATCATGGAGATAAACATTTATAATTTATATAATTTATAATCCCTAGGAGTCGAATTTTTTCGGAAAATATATTATCTATTTAATATAGTTGACCTCTACTTTATGCGAATTTCTAAGTAAACGAAAAAAGAAGTGTACAAAATAATATGCTATTTTATAATAATATGCTATCAATAATACAATGTGAAGAAATGATCTCTTTTTTTATTATATTGTGTAATATATAT
>JBCAUJ010000020.1:1363054-1375977 GCA_038406275.1 Cataglyphis albicans
TATTTTATAATAATATGCTATCAATAATACAATGTGAAGAAATGATCTCTTTTTTTATTATATTGTGTAATATATATATATATATATATATATATATATATATATATATTACACAATATAATAAAAAAAGAGATCATTTCTTCACATTGTATTATTGATAGCATATTATTATAAAATATATATACATATATATAATACACAACGGGTTCAAAAAAACAGCTTTACCTAAATAAGACATCCCATATTGTTAATATTTATATATTGAAATATATTTGCGACTCGAGACTGAGTCTGAAAGAGTTATAAATAGTGATTATTTTTCAGCCAGAACTATTGATTTGAATATAAACATAGGTCTGCGATTATAATATATATAAATATATATGTATATATAATAAGCTGAATACGCTCTCTTTCTCTCTCTCTCTCTCTCTCTCTCTCTCTCTCTCTTTCTTTCTCTCTCTCTCCCCCCCCCCTTCCTTCCTTCTTTCCCTTTCTCTCTTTTTTCCCTCTCTTTCCCTTTCTTTCTTTCTTTCTCTTTCTCCCTCTTCTTCTCTCTCTTTCTCTATTTCTCACTCTCTCCCTTCTCTCTCCTCCTCTTTCCCTTCTTTTCATCTCTCTTATTTTTTCCTTTATTATCTTATATATGTATATTTAATTTACAACTAAATGAAAACTATAGATTGTATTTTTTGTTTTTTAGTATATCTAATACAATAATACATAAAGAAGAAGCTTCACTTTGTATATTTTTTCAAAAGTTTAAACAAGAATAAATTGTTTGGATTGAATAATACATATTGTATAAAATATAAAAAAGTGATCTTGAAATATATACAGAATCAGAAAAGTTTGAATGACTAAAATTTAATAGTGACTTATTTTCTACATTACGTATTGTACAAAAAATATCAAATAAAAAGTATTACTTATTAATATTTCTGTATTTTTATATGTAATTAGAAATTTCATATATATGATTCACAATAAGACTATTGAGGATTAATTAATCAAGTAATATAAGTTGCAAATACACGCAGATACGTAAATGGATTTATGATTTTCAGGTTAGGTGGATCTTATACTCCTGTAATACTTTCTTGAATTTCCCTAGGCGATCATTATGACACAAGATTCCAATATAAAATTGTCTGTAGAATCTTATGATAAAAACTGACCTTACTAAGCACGATATAGCCATTTCATGTAACAGAGATCTTATTTTTCAGTATGAAGTATATTTTTAAGTAGATATCAAGTTTTGAAATTAACTTCCAATATTACATTTAATTTTAAGCTATATTTGATCGTTATTTATCTTTTAATTGTTTTTTATAGAGAAATAATTTTAATTTTTATTACGTACAGTACACTGATTAAAAGAATGTATATTGACTTAATGTATTACATTATACATGCTGTTTTTAATTAACTTTAAAAAAAAAATTTTAAATTAACTTTAATTACAGGTCTAATCACTATTACGGTATTTATATATATATACAATATATATTACATTTCACGAAATTAATTAATATTATCTAATGGTTATGATACAATTGATACCTTTGTGTAATACGAGTTACGTATTATACATTCAACACCCCCAAATTTCCATGTAATTTGATTCTATTTAATTAATCATATTGACACATATAGCGCCGAGATATTAGTTACATACGTTCGATCGTGTAATATATCGTATTACATCTTTCACTTACGTAATTTCCTAAAGTTTCGTCATAAAAACGTCGCCCAAATAGGAGAAGTTTGCGATAGCGTCTGCGTTTTTTCTTAAAAGCTTTTTCGGCGTTTTCCTAGTTTGCCCTCTACCGTTATAATACCAATCATCATAATGTCGTATTACAAGGAACATAAAATTCGTCTTATCATTAAACAGATTATTGTTATTGAGTTATTACAATGATTAATTCTTGAAATACTATTCTAATTATATTAATTTACAAAAATTAAAACTTTCAATGTGTTTACTTTTGTTAATAGCTTACTGGTTGAATTTTGTTATTACTTTATTATCAATAAAATCTTAAAAATATTATGGAGACTTTCCCGACAAAGCCTATTGTCGATTTAGGATCAATTGATGATATTATATGTTGACACGATATGTCAAAAATATTGTATATTTACATTTATTAGCATATAAAGCGCGACAATTTTTGTATTCCAATTTTGATGTGGCAAACGTTTTTGATAAAATGTTTAAAAATCAAGTTCTGTTATAAAAGATTAGATACGAATTGTTTTAGTATTATATGAAATAACATATACATATTGTTTATTGTTTTTGAATTATTAATTACGAAGAAATAAAATTTTACTAATATTTTAATAAAATTCAACAAACAAACAATTTTCCTTTTTATTTTCCAAGATCACATATAATCTCACAAAACAGAACTGAATCTTCCTTCTCAGAAAAGCTTTAATGGAATTTTAATAGATTTCTCTATTATAAAAATTGCATATGTATTTCGGGTTATAAAAAAGCGCAATCTACCATCTCTATATCTAAATTTTTTTATCTAAAGTTAAATAATCATTTATGAAAATTTTCGCAAATTATTTCGGAAATTATCATTTAAAGGAAATTTAATTTGAAAAAGGAAGTTCTTGTAAACATAGGTGCGCAAACGTTAAAAAGTAATAGCTAATAAATTTCGGAAAACCACATTTTTTTTATGATTTTTAAAAATAATTTCAAAATCCCTCATATTCATTTGAAAAAAGTAGTGAAATAAATTTGACAGATAATTAAATGACAAACTAAATTATACAAATTTTATTTCATTTTGACAAGGCATTAAAAAAAAATTAATAAATAAAAATACGCTCGAAACAATGAAAAGCAGAAACTTGAAGAAAACCACTTTCGATCATTTTTGTGTAAACACTACATTCGTAGTGCAAACATTTCAAATGCAAACATAAAAATGTTCTTATTAAATTTTTATCATAAATAATTACTTACAGAAAGTTTGTTAGCTATAATTTTTTAAGGAAACATCTCAATGTTCATCGAGGCTTTTTTATTTCAAATTCAATTTCCTATAATACCTGAAGTTTCATTGATCTGACCTGGAAAACAGTCTAGCATATCTATATCATAAAAGAACATCTTCTCGTATTGTGAATCCCAACCTTTACCTAACTAGAAGCAAGAGAAGGATCATATTCTTACCTGTCGGCTTGCGTATCAGTTTGCTGCATCTGTGTTTGCAATCCTTGCGCTTGGTCCATTTTGATCTCCTTACGATGACCCCCTATCTCTTCTTCCTCCTCTTCTCTCTTCTCATTCGCCGTCTTCTCGTCTTTCATGCCGCAATTATCCATCGTTATGCTCTTGCATTCTACCTGCGCAAAAAAATCCAGAAAGCATATAAATCCTGCTTGATGGCTCCTTATGCTTTGATTTAATTTTCCGATACAAATGAGAAGAATAATTAGAATTTGTTACAAGACTATAATAAGAACTTGTATCGTTCTCGAATTTTTTTTATTGGGAATAATAATATTAACAGAAAAAAAGAAGCAAAATAAGCATCAGATAACTATCGTTGATTTTAATATTAAACTTTTTAATTTAACGAACTGTTTTTTTTTTCTATCTAATTAATAATATCTTAAATTTAAGTTTATATACATATATTTAACATGTCTCTGTTTGAAATAGTTTATTCTATCTCACATTGTGTTTTACTGTAGAACGTTTCAATGTAATATATTTTCTTTTTTTTTTTTTTACTAGTAAAAACTTTCGAATAAGACTATTTTTGATTTTTTCTCTTTACTCTTATTCGTAAAAATTTCTTTCGTGCAAATTAAATCACTATAGTTACTGTAGGGTACAGCTCCTCTCGTCCCTCCTCGTCCTCGGGTCGTATCATGGTGGCTTCTGGCGTGACATGGCTGTCGTTTTCCGCCATCTCTTCGTCCTTTCTCGTTTCAACGCGGCCACAAAGGCCCAACAGGCAATACACGATGCACGCACACACACACACACACAAACACAAACAAACACACGCACACACAAGTCTTGATTTTGTTCCCACACTAACCTATACGACTTTGACCGAGGTCTTTTCTGCGTTCGTGTTTTGTTCAGATGTTGTGATACCACATTTTCACTATAGCTGCTCGTTGCTTTTGAGGAACATAATTTTACAATTGCTCGTTCCGAATTTGTTATCGTTCGTACAGAGAAATTTGTTAGGACAGGAAAATATAGCAAAATATCATGTGATTATCGGTGATCTTTCACGTGGGAGGAAATAGGAATATCCTGGACACACTCAAGTAAAAGGGCACATGTCAAGGTCTCGTTGAAATTGATCGTTACAATCGCGTTCTACTATTAGACAGAAACTATCGCATTGAGTTGAAGCCCGGTAGTTTATATCGCTTTCTCTTTTATTTATTCAAGTAAATTTACAAAATATTTATATAAGGACGAGAATTAAATAATTCAAAAATATAAAAGAGAATTTAAAATTTTCATAAAAATGGATATTTCTCTCAATGAATTAATTTATTTCAATTACAGTAACTGCGCCGTACATTTCTATTGCTATTTTTATCCATTACTATTAACGAGGTATAAAAAACATAATTAAGAAAATATTTGATGGCTTTTTTACAATAAATTAGATTTAGGATATAATATAATAAAAAAATAGCATATAATATATAATAAAGAAGAAAATTCCTAAAAAGGACATTTTACTTAACAAAATATTTTACTGTTCCATGAATTTTGAGATAAAATATGGTTTTGTAATATTTTTATATTATAATATTTTTTTCGTCATGCTTACTTTTTTGTCGTACATCCATTTCATATATATACGAAAATTTATGCAAGTTTGATTCTTTATATTTGTTTCTACGTATTATTTGTGTATATCTAATTTCAAAATAAACTATTTATATTCTGTCATTTAATTAAAGTTAGAAACACAAACAATGAGTATTCTGAAAGAACTCGATTAAATGAGGTAATAACGCTCGAAACTCAGTTTAAGAAAGTTGTATAAAGAAATTTCTCTTTCAATAAAGGTTAATGAAAGTTAATGTGAACTTTCTTTATCATTCAAACACAGATAATGATACCTCTTCGCAGTTTGTTACCTAATAATTGTCTTCGTATAAATATTAAGCACTGATGGAAGCAACATTTATATTGTACTGATTAAGACAAAATTTATCTGGTGGCTAAAATAAATAAAATTTTAGTAAATAAAATTTTATTTATTTTATTTATTTATTTCGAATTTCTCAAAACAAATTTATTACATGCGATTATATTTAAATTGCTCAATTCTCGTGCGCGCATACCCACCCGGATGCATGCACTCGAGTATAAAATAAATTTATGATATTGTTTTAAATTTTAACAAATAGAATTAAGCTGTAACTCTTATATGATGAAAGAGGAGATATGTTTGTGTGAGCACTTTTTCTCTTTCTTTATAGCTTAATTCAATAGATAAATATATACGCCTGGATCTATCTGTAACTTTTTAACAAAGTGAATCAATGTTTATAAGAACTTTTTTGTTTCAAATTCAATTTCCTATATGACCTTGAAATTTCATTGATCCGCAAGGTACTGTATAGTTGAGCAACATTTTCAAAGCATTTGTAAATACATAATTTAATTTATACAGATAATTAATTCTAAAAATTTATATTTTTCTACGAATTTTCGAAATTAAAATACTTTCTATAATAAATTTTTATAATGCAGAAAACATTTAATTAATTAAAATAAATAACCATCAAAACAGAGAAGCAACAATATAATTTGTCACGAATCGACAACACTAAAGATCTTCGCTACATTATTCGACATCAAATTTCGTGTTTAAATCAAGAGAATTTATTGGCATTTAGTGGCACTTATTCGAAGATATCTAATAATGATAATACAATTGAATAGTTAAGGGTTTCCGGAGAATTGAACAGCATACTGTTGTTTGAAGCTTCTAAACCTCTCTGACTATGCCTTGTGACTTATCGCCATAATCTGTACATTGATAGCAATTGAAGACACATGCTGCGGTTGATAATGTCAGATAACGATTGCAATATGTCACGATTGTGGTTAGCAATGAGAAATCATGAAGAATATAATAGCGATTATAATGTTATGCTTTGAATGACATTACGATGATTTTCTAATAACATTAAAATATTCATAAATATATATAAAATTAATACATGACAAATTGGAATAAAAGAGATTTAACACATCACTCAATAAGTCCCCGGTCTGACACATATATGGCAACATTGTTGACAGATCCACGTGATTTCTAAAAAAAAATTTGTTTTTCTTAGTTAGACCGGAGACTTATTGAGTAATGTGTTATGCATGATGTGACAATAAGTATATTTTAGATAAAAAATAATTTGGAAGTATATTTTTTAAATAATAATAATAAAATATTAAGATTATAAAGATTTTTGGTAAAATTTGAAAAAAATGGCAAAATGTTAAGTAGACTATTTACAAAAACTCGTGAAAATTAAAAAATATAAATGTGACGTGTGTTTATGTAATGCGTTTTGAAACTGGATATGTCAACAATATATGTGTATTAACAAACTGCTTTCAACATTCAGGGTGAAATTATTCAGACTGTTACAAAAACAGAATTAATTTGAACCCAGTCCTATTTGCAAATTTAATATGTAAAAAGTATATATATATATTTTTTTTTATACGTATAGTATATAAAATAAACAGTATTATACATATCAGCGTGTCTTTTAAATGACGTTAAGCTATAATGAAAATAAAAAATAGAAGCAATGAAGTTATAAATAATGGATAAGTGTTTTTCCATTATGCGAGAGAAAAAGATTTTCTATTTCCATTTCTCCAATTTTTTAGTAACCGACGTATTTTTCTTTCTTCTCGTGTGCTCTGTACACAAGTCTGCTTTTCTCTAGATGATTTATACAGCCGTAAGAAGCCAAAGGGAGAAAATTTGTACAGCTGGCTGAAAAGTCTGCAAAAATCATATGGAATAATTTGGCGTACGCTTCGATAAGCTCCTGAGATCTGAAATTGTTGCTCTTTATATGTCCTCGTGCTAGTATTTTGATTCAGATATGTCATGAAATATTTCAAGACATTATTGGCTGAGTATTTGAATATAACTTCGATAATCATATATTATATATAATTATATATTTACTTTATTAATTATATTTGAGATTTTTATTTTGATTATACATATAAATTTTGATTATACATATAAATTCATGGCAAAGTAATTTTTTATGAGGATACAAATAACTAACATAAAATAAAATAAATAAAATGAAATAAATTAAATTAAATTAAATTAAATTAAATGAAAATACAATATAAATACATAACATTTTTTATAAAGATGCATGCAACACAATTATGTTACTCGAAGTTTATAAATGAAAATAGACTTGAACAGAATTACGTTGAACGTATTTTGTTTAATTAAATATATACGATTGCGAGCTCTCAAGTTGATAAGAATAAAATATTTTAATAAAATTTTTTAATTAAATATGTGATTGTAATGAGATGTAGCAAACTATTTTTGCTCTTATATTTTTTCAATTTTTCACAATATTTTTATCATATAAACATAGATATAAAGAATCTAATAAATATATTTAATTAATATAAATATTAATATATTATATTTAATTAATATATAAATTAATTAATATATAATATTAATTAATTAAGATATAATATATATATATATATATATAACATTTAATTAACATATAAAATAATTAATATATAATATTTAATTAATATATAAATTAATTAACATATAATATTAATTAATTAAGATATAATATATAACATTTAATTAACATATAAAATAATTAATATATAATATTTAATTAATATATTTATCGGAATATTGTAAAAGTAATGACAAGATTACTTTTCTCTATTTAAAATTTTTATTACGTTTCATATTTTTATTTTCTTTTATATTTATTTCTTTTATCAAAATGTTAGTAGAGAATAAAATATGTATTCTTTATAAACAATGCTATAGGAAATCTTCAGCATCTTTTATTCACGTTATGAATGATTTAGTACGCTTTTATCATATATTGCACCGCACTCTTAGCAAATACGATATTCGAAAGAAGTGCAAAAAGGAAAAATATATGTATGCTAGATATCATATTCAAAGGATCAATCAGAATGGCTTAGAAAACCAATATCGATGATAGCAATCACAAAACGTCCATTCGTTTAAAATTGCACAAACGAAAGGGACGACGAAGGTTTTCATGTGTGTGCGAAAAAGCTTGTTATAATTCGTATTGCATATTTGAATTCTGCAATTTTTTTGCAAAATGTAACGCGCAACGTTAATTATTTGTTAGCGACAATTGTCGAATTTCGATGAGCGTGCGAATATCATTTTATCTGAATTATATGTATATTACGCCGTGTTTTCAACTACACTGTATGTGAGTTGAGAGTTTCGAACTCGTTTAAATAACTTTTCTATTTTCGTTTATGCTAATGGCGACAATATGAAAATATTTTTACGTAGTTACGATAGAATTTGCGTACGTATACTTCACTCGATAATGATTGCAGTTTTGAACAGTGAGCGATAACTTTTAGAAATAACTGTTTCAACTGATGACATTTATATTAATATTTACAAATTAATTACTGAAACGAGGAGTAAAAAGGAGGTAATGACAATCTGACGAGACAGAAATAAGAGGAAAACATAAATAATTATACAATTCTATCTTTAAGCAATATTTTTGTTAAATGTTGGAGAAATCATTTCTTGTAATATATCAAGATTAATATATTATACAATTATTACAATATGTAATATTTTATTATTATTGTTGTTAAAATGTTATTTATTGTTTTATTTTTATAAGCAATTTATAATTTATTTATTTTATTTTAAATTTGATAAATTTGACATCTATTCATTGTGTAGTAAGATATCACATGTGTAGTTTGAATCACATCGGCTTCTGAATTGCACCACTACAGTTATAAGCTTTATTACATTTAATATATATAAACTTTAATATTATTAATATATTATAAACTGATCTATTACATTTAATAAATTTTAACATTTAATAGATTTTCATAGATAAGGTTCTTTTAGAGAGAATGGATTTCAATCTAATAGATTAATTCCATCTAATAAATTTATTATAATCTAAAGCACGTTTTTCGAATTATTTATCATTGCTCCATAAATTAAAAACTGCATTTTCAAAATTATTCTTTTCATGTTTTTCTAAGTAAATAAAAACCATATAAGATTTACTAAAAAGATCGCTCTTTAAATCAAAAATTTTTAAAAAATTATATTTTTCTTCTAAATTATTTTTATAGCTTATATTGAGAGATGCATAAGAAAAAAAAGCTTTGCGGTTTTTATTACGGGAATACGTAGTCGAGGACATATAGTAAAGTGTGTGTCAAACAATGGGCATATGAATCACGTGTTGGAATTTTAAAAGATTAATCTAAATATATATATAACTCACATAAAATAATTAAAGATTTTTAGCATATAGTTTATGTAAATTTTTAAATTTTTAAACTTAATAGTTTTTAACATTAAGCTATATTATACTGTTTTTAGTAAATATAATTCTATAAAATTTTATTTTTTTTTAATAATTTTTTTGTCAAAATCTAAGAAAAATTTTTTTTGTGCGTGATATATGTGAGTATTATTTTGATCAACGTATGATACGATTTAGTTCTGTTGTCTAAATTGCATTGATTGCAAAGATTTATATATATATTTTTTTTTTTAATAGCAAGATTAGTAAAAAAGTTGAAAAAAATTCATTCATTTTCATAAACATAAAAATAGTATTTTGAATAATATTTATAGCATTTTAAAAATTTTTGTTTTGAAAAAATTGCGATTTGAGCTACTATTTCCTACATGAACTGAAATAAATATCATGATTATGTATTATCGATAATATGTAATGATAATTCATCGCATAATGTACGGAGTTACAGGAAAGTATATCTTTATAAAAATGTCTGAAAGATTTGTTAAAAGGATATTATGGGAGACGTATTATAAGAGGATTATAGATAATGATTTATGAGCGCTTGCAGCAGTATGGAAGATATGTGTACAGTTAAAGAAGAAAAGAGAGAGAAAGAGAGAGAGAGAGAGAGAGAGAATGGACTGATATTACAATGCATTGTTAAGTTTGCTTCATTGATCAAACAATTTAAACAATTAAGTCACGCGATATACTCGTGAAGCATTTCTGTTTTGATTGTAATTTGCACAGAAATTGTCTTTTGCTTAAAATGGAATAAGTATTTCATACCATAAATGTTTGATACGCGTAAATTTAAATTTTAATATCAAGTCGGGAAGAATGTCATTTTTGGAAGAGGATTAGAGCCCTTCAATTTGATAGATGTATTTGATAGCGTTTTTATCAAAAAAAAAAAAGAATGCCGCAAACCACGATGTGCTACGAACAATAGTTTTCGAGATATCAATGTTTCAAAATTTTATTTTTTTTTTTGTTTTTAAATATATTGAGATTTTTAAATTTTTGACAAGAGATCATTTTTAAAGGACTTTCATCAACTTTTTTAATATAACAAATTTTAATTTTTTGTAAAAGAATTTTGAGAAAATAAAATCAAAATTTCAACATTTTGTGATGCAATATAAATTTTAATTTTTTTTTTAAGAAAATATATTAAGATTTTATTTTGCCTCGTAATGCAACAAATGTGAACACATATTAGGAATATAATTACATATAAGGAATAATAAATAAAAATAAATATAAATAAAAAGTACTACTTAAAACGAAGATTCACTTTCTCGGACATGAATTGAGTTAGGTTAGTTTTTTTTCAAGGTGGGGATGCAGGAGGAGGAGCTTCGCCTCTCCCTTGTCTACGCGTTCGATTTTTCTACGCATAAATAAATGAATCTGCTAAGAATGCATTTAATAAAACATACACATGGTGTCAGAAAATTACCATTAAATATTGTGGCGAAAGTATTGCTATAATTACAACTTTTGAAAATCAATATCTCGAAAATTATAAATAAAGCATTATGATTTACAGGATTTTTCTTCTGATAAAAAATGCTACAAAAATGACCTATCAAAGTGAGAGATCCCGGAAATAACATTCTTGCCGACAACTTCGTCTCGACAATTTAAGCACGCAGATTGTGCAATTTTTAATGTTAATATTCATATCATTGTTAATTATCTAATATCGTATGTATCATAAAATTATTATAAAATTGCAAAAAGTAAAATTAAAAAAGTGATATATTTTTTTATTTTGGCTTAAATTTATACAAAATAAATTCTTAAAGCACAAATGTAAATATTTAATTCTACATGGCTTATACAGAACAATAAAGCAGATCGTAAAATGTGAATTTATCTTCTATCTTATATAACAGAGTCAGTTTACAAGTTGACATTAAGAAAACTTTCTTACATCATATGGTATGAAAGGACGATTGCACACTGTGTGAAACCAGATACAATACGTAACAAACTAAATCGATATTTTTTTTAAAACTTTTCGATAATAACGTATAAACAATAATCATTCCACACGTAAACATATAATAGAATTAATATAACTTTCACGGTCGCCTGTGTTTTTATCACTATTTATCTTCTGTGAACTATTTTAAATATGTACAATAATGAAAATAACAGGAAAACAGTAAAAATAGAACATAATAATAGCTCCGGTAATAAAGCACTAGTTATACGACTAGTGTCTAATATCCTGTTGCAATTGAGGTGTTAAATATCTAATCCAAGAGTGCGAATGGCCCTGATCCTATCGATCGGTTAATTGCTATTCTATCTATCTGATGAGAGTGTCGTTCAATCTAGCTTAGCGAGAGAGAATTAAATTTTTCTTTCAATGATTTCTTTGATAAAAGAAAGAAAAAAAAAATTTTTACGAAGTTTTCGTTATTCGATAAATTAGTTTTCTTTCCCTTTTTCGAAACAGCCACAATGAGGGGGCGAGAGATTGGGACGCAAAAAGTTTTGTGGCGAAGATCGCGTTATTCCGTTGAAGAGCACGGAACGAATGCCGTTTTCAAGGCTGACATTGGCCGGCACAACGTAAAAGAGAACGATAAATCAGAGTTCGAAGATTAGACAAAGGGCACGAAACCATTACTCGTTCCTCTTTACGTCGCGCATCCCAGATATACTGGGTACGCGTAATTCGTTCCGGCCGTAATCTACTGTATTATCTTTTCGTAGAGAAGACTATCGGCTTTAAGATAGCTGTCTTACGAATGTAGCGCAGATTTTTCGCAATTTTCTTCTGCGACAATTTCTACGATATTTTTATTATCTTGCGTTCTTATCTAAATTGACAGAAAAGCAGTATTTTATTTATAACAGATTCTAAATAAAACTATGCTTCATTTTTAATACATGTAATTGCAAATGTGTTTGGGAAATTTTTTAATTAGTAAGTATAAAGTAGTAATTCAATTGTACAATCAAACAGACTGCTGTTAAGTAAGTATTCTTTGAATTTTAGTATAAAGAATGCATAAGAGCTATATACTATATACGTAGGTTACTTATCGCTCGCTTAGAGACTTCGACTTTATTTCAACTTAAACTTGATTTAAAATTTACTTGCAATTGTGTTAAAGAAAATTTTATTGAAACTTTGTTAAAATATATTTGTAATATAAAGTGAAAGTTTTCCAACGTTCTATAAATGCTCTAAAAGCCTTTTAATAAAGTAGTGTTAGTTTTATAGAATTTATTTTTTTATATTGTATATAAATTTTATATATATATATATATATATATATATATATAATTTATATACAATAATTTATATA
>JBCAUJ010000020.1:1402052-1416833 GCA_038406275.1 Cataglyphis albicans
AAAGCTAGGTGGGGGGAACTTTTAAAAGGGAACACCTTTATGTAATATATATATATATATATATATATATATATATATATATATATATGTATCTTTAGATTTTTAACTATTCTTAAGTTATTTCCAATTGAATTTTGTGCTGCATCAATGATTGTTTTTTTTGTAAATTAATTTTTCTACTGTTTTTGTTGATTAAAACTTATCTTTCCATTTGTGAAATAAATCCATATGAAATAAGTAAGATTGACGATTTGCTGACGTAAGAGTCAGCGTAGGCTGTGATGCCTGATTGCAAGTGATAATTTTAAATACTAGCAATGAATATTGCTGAATATATTGCATCGCAATAATACGTATGATTAATGGCGCAGATATTTTCACTTTATATGATTGCTCATCGCAAGCTTTACGCCCACGTAGTATCAAACTTTAGCAGATTAAATTTGTTCTGTCCGTAAGTTCTCACGCAATCGAGAATAAAAAGTTAAATGCGTTTCTTTCAAGCAACTTGTACGCATTGGCCAGAAACATCTTAGCGTTTTTATTTTTATTATTTTTTATTATAGTACATAAATGTTAATAAGCAAATATATAATAAAATAAATATCCAAATAGAATATCAATGACATTTCATTGTTCTTTAAATTTAAATTAAGGGCATTTCTAAAAAATTGTATTTTTAAATAATTAGTGATTTATTATTGAAATATGAATATAAATATTTATCTAACGTTCAGAAAATGTGTTGCAAAAATCTTGGTATTTCATAATTTCGTCGCGAAATGTCTCGCGAAGCGTATAAGTGCCACAAATCTCGAAGTTCTGATCGATCAGGTCGACCTTCAAGGTAAAATTGCATCGCATTTACGTAAACTCGGAAATGTTCGTCTACTACGCTTCCGCTGAATTTTATCGAGCTATATCGCTTTATTTACGAGTATTTAGTAATATGAATCAATTATTATGAGCATGCAAAAATATCCATAAGTTTTTATATAACGATACACATAGAAACACACATGTAAATCATCTTTATGCTGTACTTACTGTACTAGACATATCACTACATATATATAACTAGCACTATTTTTTTATTTATGAATTCTTTTACACTTTTACTTAAAATAGAATATTCTTAAATTTTATAACGATATTATATCTTTTACAGGTTTTTTTTTTCTCAACTTATTATTGTGATTAAATTTTAGATGGATATTTTGTTTTGTTTTATTTATTTGACAAAAGAATATATGTTATTGTAATTAAAAATGAAGTTGTTTTAAGTTTTGCAAACTGTTCCCAAACATAGTATAAATTATATTACTGCGTTAAACTTATCAGTATAAAAAGTTTATATATAATTATTATTCGAAATTTTTGCTTTTAAACCGCAGTTTGTGAAAATAATGATAATCAAATTATTTGTTAATAAATCAACAATCTGTTTAACAAATACAATTGCAAAGCTATTTCTAAACATAGTGCAAAAACTATTCTAAATAAATACCAAATTAATAATAATAGTTATAAAATATAATTTAATAATTTTTTTTTTGCGTTTTTAGTATATTAAAGTAACGAATTTTTTGTTTCTATAATTGATAAGTACTTTTCTACAATTGACATAACAATAACTTTTGTAATATATTTTTTAAATTGCGGAAGTATTCTAAATCATTTATCCGCGAGTTTAAATCGGAATTTACTATCCGCTTTGGAAAAGGGATATTTTTTTATTATGAAAGGCGCGCAAGAGATTGATAGGGAAATATTCTTAAAACGAGGCATTTAAATGGAGAAAGGAAGAAGAAGACTTGAGCGCATATTAAAAAAGTGAAGGTAAAAGCGCGAGGAAATACATATTGTAAGCTTGAAGAAGGCCGCTCTCTCTAAATCCAGTGACGTTCGAGAAAAAGCAATTTTATTCTATTTTACTAACACCAATCTGAATATTTCGTTTTTCGTATCGTTATTCGATAGCCACGAACAATGAACGTGTATTTCGAGTTCGATTTCTGAAAAAATTTCGGATACTATGAAAATAAAACAATTCTCAGCGACATCAATGTTTAATAAAAAGGATGACAGTGATATTATTTTATAAATAATTGAATGAAAAATATGGAATATTATTTTATCAATATTCAATAGATATCAAATTATCTTAAAGACACATTTAAAAACTGCGAAATATTCTATAATTGATAATTTTATCTCTATCATACACTACTCTTATCCAATTAATATTTCAATGTAAATATATTATATAGACATAAATATTATAATTATTATAAATATAGATTTATATTGAGATATTCATTTTCATTACTTAATGCATTATTTTTTAGAATTTGCTTTTATTCGCTTTTGAAGATTTTTTACTTTTTTTATTATTCATTTTTTTGAGATGGTGTACGTTTTATCAAAGTTTTATACAAAAGTCTACATCTCTCAAGATTTTTATTTCTCTTCTTTTTATTTTTTTTTTTTTTTATTTTTTTGTGCGCATTGTTGCAACTCAACAACTGCGAATGTCAAGCATTTTTCATTTAACTTTATAAAGCTGAAAATATAACAAACTCTATTCTTGTAACAATCACTAACAGACGCGCGCGCGAGCACACCCACAATTTATTATTCTATAATAGAACAATATTTTAATTGAATATAATAAAGTTGTTTAAATTTTGTTGCGCAAAGATCAGATACGACAAAATTTTATATTAATTTTGATTAAATATATCTATGTCAATTAATTATTAATTTGGTTCACAGGGATTTGGCAAAGCTGATCATCAAGTGTCAGTTGAATTACTGAAGAAAAAATATCCCGACTACAATATTACATGTTCAGACGATGGTTACTAACAAGGAGAAAAAAATGACGCATATTTTTCTCGCTTGTAAACATGTTTTTAATTTAACAAATATAATCATATAAAAAATTAAAACGTCTTACTTTATTACTAAAATGAAATATATTTTAATCATCTATAAATTTTATGAAAATATACATTAATATATATATATATATATATATATATATATATATAAAGTAAATTAATTAAATTATTGATCGAGAATATCCACGGAAGTTATTAATTTTATCTCTTTTGAATTCTTCACATAAAAATCTTTTTGATAATATCATGCATATATAATCTTTGCACTCTACATTTATATAACTTATATATAAAATATATGATATATGGAATAATTTTAAACTTTCCTTATTAAAAATTAATATAAATATTTTTTTATCTATCTAAAAAAGAATTTTATCAAATTATTGATTTAAAAGATGAGTTGTGTTATTTTCGTTTACACGAATTATTATGTATATTATCTATATGATGATTGCGGGGATATTTTTATGTAAACATATTTTTTTTATGTAGATGACTCTATAAACTGTTATAAATTATATCAGATATAAAACAAAAATAATTGCATTATAAAAGTTTTAATATAATATAATATTGATACACGCAATATATTATTTTCATATATTACAAAATAATATTATATATATATATATATTTTTTTTTTTTTTTTATGAAATTCAGTTTGTTGACTTTTATTGATTTTTTATGGCATCGTAAAATATTAGAATTGTATCGTTTTATTTAAACAATATAAATAAAAAGCATTTTCAATAAGCCATATTTTATTCATTGTTGGCATAGATGGTATGTTAAATACAATTTACATTGTTTACGCATAATCTTTTTTATAATTTATGCGAAATTTTCCAACTCATTGGGTGCATTCAGAAAACACAACTGTTGCACAATTGTTGAGCTTATCAATACTCGACGTTGATTAGCTGGTTCTAGAAATAAGAACCAATTACGTTGGATTACTATCCAATGATTGTGTTTCCTGAATACGCCCATGTTATAAGTTTGCATTATCAACTATCGATAAAAATGTACTCTTAAAAATATTTTCTATTTTATCTTCAGTTGATATAAAAATATTTCAGAATTAAATAATATTAGCGCCAGAAGTGATTATTAAAGATGATCAGCCATGCATGGACAGATGAAGTATTTGAAGAGCGTTAACATTACCAATTGTCTTGTCTAAATCGAAGATAATTTTTATCGAATTATTTAAGTTTTTTTCCTCAGTTATTTTTAATTTCATAAAATTGTCGAGTTTTAATAATATCTCATCGTTGATATTGCGTATTAAAATATATTTTAATATCAATTTACTTTATACAATTGTCGGTAGTTCAGCAAATTAATAAAGCGATAATCGATAATAATAACGCCATATTTAATAGATTACTACTAGCATCGACAAGGTATTGTATCACCCTTGTTTTTCTATTGATGACACTAGATGACGATATCATGCAGTATAATAAATTTATTTAAATTTATTAACTACATATTTTTATTAATATATATATACATATACATATATTGTATATATATATATATATATATATATTTTTTTTTTATATATATATATACATATATATTTTTTTTTTTGCGCTTAAGATTTGTTAAGTATACGCACATATATGTATGTGTGCGTTACATGTATAGATAAACAGATAATTAAAATTTATTTTTGTATTACATTAAAAAAATTATTATTTATTTAAATTTTAAATAAACTTAATAAAAAAAGAAAACATATACATATATATGAGCTTTTATCCTATATATAGAGATTTGAACAGTTGAAGCTAAACGAATCGATGTTCATTTCATAACAAACGCCGTGTGCTTCATCAATTTTGACATACCAGACGCCCGATAAAGGCGTAAAAAAATTTCAAGTTACTGCAGCGAATTTAACAATGTTTTCCCGAGCCGCAAAATCAGTCGTGAAACCCTTTACATCATGCCGGATCCACAGTGGAAAAAATTTCAAAGTATTTATGATTTCCATTCAAACTTTTATGCATTGAAAGACTTTTATTATGATAGTTTTACTCTTTATACTCTCCACACTTACGCACACACACACACACACACACACACACACATTTAAATTATTACATAAATTATGTCTTCTGTTTAATTTTTTTTTTTTTTTTTGATATACCTATACATAATTAAAAATGCTTACGTAGGTTGCCAGCGAAATCAGTCAAATTCTATCAAAGCAGTCCAAAAATAGCACAAAACTAAATGCTCTCCCATTGTACGATGAGGCGGTTGTCAATAAACCCTTGTCTAATTTTAATGAAATATACAATTTTAATGAAAATCAGGTACTCAAACATGCCATAAGCTGCTTATTACTTACAATTAGCTTGAAAAAATTTTGCATGATTCTAAATTGACTGACACATTCATTATTAGCAAAAACAATTTTAATCAGAAAAATTATTTTCATGCTTAAAGTAAAGAAAATATTTTTTATTTAAATAGCTATCGGAAAGTCTAATGAAAAAATCCAGTTCGGCCGTAGACAATCAACCAAATGCACTGAAGATAAACGATAATGTCAATCTAAAACTTTTCAATCATCAAGAGGATAATGTAAGGGTAAAGAGTACAAATATATCTTAATTATATAATAATAATCTTAATTATATGAATTATAGAATTATTATTTGTTTATAAAAATTTTATTATTAATTTTATTAAGGGAGAGCAATAATATAGAGTTTTACAAGACTTGGTAATATGTAATTGATAATATGAATTGTGAATGTTGAAAGAGAGAATGATAGACAGAAGGGGGGGGGGGGGGGAGAAGGAAAGAGAAAAGAAAGTTCTCTCTTTACAAAAATTGTCTCTTTAATCTTTCTTTATATGGAACTGCTTTTATATTTTTTGTTCAAAATTAAATATATATAATAATACATTAAATATAAAATAATATTGAAATAATAAAAATTAATGCGGTCTATATATATATATTTTTTAGAGTCAAATAGAGAAACTTGTGGAAGCTTTGTATCGTTTACCGATAGCCGAAGAAGTTGCAGCTTTAAACAAACCTTTGATATCTTCTGCAAACATAATATTCAAGGTAAGAAATCCATAATTTTAAAAATATAAAAAATTGAGAATCTTAACACACACACACACACACACACACACACACACATATATATATATACTGAATTAAAAATGCTAAAACATACTAAAGATAGTTATTGGTGCTATTATATAATTTATATACTATTGATTCAACATTGCTTTTTACATTCTAAGCAATTTTGCAAAGAAATTATAATGAAAATAAAAATATATTTTTCTTATGCGCTCACAGAATGTTTAAATCCTTGTAAAGATTAGTTAATACAAAATTGTTTGATTTTCAAATTTAATTTAAATTTTAAAATCATCACTAAAATGAATTTATATCACCAATGCTTAAATTAGCAATGTTTGTTATTTGTACTATACTTATATGTTTTACATACACATAGCCTACTTTACAAATTTATAATAAAACATACAAATTTTAATAATTATTTATTATAATTTTTAATAATTTTTTAAAAATATTTTATGAAAACTAATAAAATTTTTTGTGTATTTAATATTATATTTGTGGAAATGGTCTTCATATAAAGAACGATAAATCTTATTATTAATTGAGGATATTCATCTATTTTCAATGTTAGTGTCTCAATTGCAAAAAGTGCGCCTATTTCAATAATTATCGCGATATGAATTTACTAAATCAACTTTATCACTTTACTTACAATTAAATAATAAGACAGAACAATAAAGATAGAATAGAATATATATGTTCGTATCCATGGTAGCCAACATAGGATCTCCGCTATATTTCTAGGAAATACTTTATTTTATTGAAGGAATTATAATTTCATACATATCATCCAAAATCTTTACAAAATACTTTATGATTTATTACTCGAGCAATAATTTCTTAAACACTTGAAATTGTCGATGATCAATCACATTAACTTAAATGAGATAAATAACAAGACAAGAAATGCCTGTTTTTTTAAATATTTTAATTTTTAAGAAGTAAAAAAATTTAGCAGAAAAAAATATCAGCAATCCATTAAAACAAACGTTATATTTCGGAAAATATGTTTCTATAAACTTTCAAGCTATTAATGTATTAAGGAAAGAGGATAAAATATCGAAAGGAAATAAAAAGTTCGATCACAGAATATTTTATTATTTATATAATATAATAAATATGATTAATAAAAATAATATCACAGTATGAGAAATATTTGTATTAAAAAAATATTTTTGAGTCTCGGGATTTTTTTCGTATTTGGTGTCGAGATTTATCAGAATTTAACAAGGACTCCAGATTTTTGAAGAAGTTCATTTTAATTAAATTAATCAGTATTATTTCGATGAAAATACAAAATGTATCTAATAAAATTCGAAAAAAAAAAAATGCAATGACATGATAAAACCGTGTGATATTGTATTCTCCTTCAATAGATTTTTATATGCTAATTTTAGCAGATATGTTTAATGGCGACTTCAAAGAAACTAAAAACTAAAAAGTTCTAAAATTTTAAAATCTGTTACTAAAAATTCGAAGAGAAACACGCACTATAAACATACATGAGACGACGATTAAATTTTAGAAGAAATTGCAAAAAAATATAATCAAAGGATATGTAATGGATGTTTTACGAAGGATAATAATCCTCATCCAAACAAAATTAGTAGCGTTATTCGAGATCGTTTAAAATTTAATTGTAATAAATAACAAAGTTATATTTAAAATTTATAAATACCTCTCTCTCACAATTGATATTTTGATTAAGTTTCTTGAGGAAAACAACTAGAGAGAAAAGACAAAAATAAAATTCTGATTTCTTCATCGCGTCTTTTAAGAGACTTTTCATGCTGCTCGCAAAACGCGTTAAATTCTTTCATCATTAACGGATAAATTTTGAGAATAAAGTTTCGTTGTTTCTTTCTAAATTGCAATGAGATATAGACTGTGAAATAAAGTAAACAAATCTACAAATAGAATTAGTCGACGCTGAAGATATATTGACTTATGAAGGACCTGGGGGAACTGACCTTGAAATCATCTCTGTTCAGGCGAACAACGCGTGCAGCAGGATGCATCCTTACGCGAGAATCTTGAATGAGATGGGTCATAGCAGTATGAAAACCTGGCAAAGAGATTACTCAACTGCCGTGATTCGCAAGTGGTTACCTGACTTGACGTATCCCCCATATCACAAGCACGATGTAAACTTCATTTCGCAAGCGGAAATTTCGAGGATGTATCAATCGATCGAGAAAAAGGAAATCATCAACAATTCATCCTGGAATGTTCCTACTGCAAAAGAGAATAGTCATCAAATGTCGCCGGCATCTTTGTTGAACTATAACAGAAAATTAACGAAAGGATCAGTGAGAAAATTTTCTTCATTAGGTTTTATAAATTATAAGAGTAAAAATAACAAAGCATCGAATAGCAACAACAAGAGATCGACGAGCGATACGTTGATTATCACTGAAGAAAATTGGATTCAGCAAATATCCTTCAAAATCAAATCTATATTCACGGACGTACATACTAAAATTCGATCGTATTCGATAAATATGTTGGATTTATATCGTTTGAAGAATGAAAAGATTCTGACTTCCGACATAATTACCAAGAACATAATTCTCTCTTCTTCAAAAGACTGCGGATCGAAATCTAGCATTCGGCAAAAGATACAAGCGTTTTGCGAGCAGCATAAAAAATCTCTTAAAAAAATGGGCAAAGATGATGTTTGTAAGAAAAAAGACAACTGTTGTACAACGGAGAAAAAGAAGAATGAAAATATGTGTGGGAAAAAAGAGAAACATGTGATTTCTTGCAAAAGGGAAGAAAATTCGTGCAATTCTCCAAAAAATTCATGTAAACCGAAAAGAAATGATACTTGCAATAAAAAAGATCCATGTAAACCGAATAAAAATAATAATTGTGGAACAAAGAAGGAGCAATTTTGCACGAACCGGCACGAAGATCCATGTAAAAGAGAACATATCAGGAAGTCTAATAACTCTTGTTCAAGAAATAAAAAAGATCCATGTGAATTAGAAGAACTTTCTCAAACATTACAGGATATTTTCAAGCACGAGTATAGATATATAATAAAAGATGAAAATTTAAATGATATGCAGGAAAATAATACATGTAAGGAAGAGAAACCTGATTGTTCAGAAACTAGAAAAATTGATCCATGTCACCAGAAGAAAAATGATTGTTCGCCTGTAAAAAAGGCTCCAGGATGTTCGGGAAATCCAAAACCTAACAAAAACTGTTAAAAATGTTTTCTGGAAAAATAAATAAATTATTAAACACTGCAAATGCATTGAAAACACCTTTCAATAAAAGTTAAATCTCTTATTAAAATCTCTATTTTTTTTAAATGCAGTATTTAGGAAAAATATTGATTTTATCGAATCTATACATGATAAATGTGAATTGTATTATGATAATTTGAAAAAAAAGCATTAATATTAAATTTGTAAAATATCATGGCATTTTCTTGTAAATTTTATGAATAATAGAGGATATATTTGCAGAATGTGCGTATTTTTTATTATAGTATTTTAAATATGAAATTAATTCTATTATAAATACTCAACCAAGCGCTTGTATTATGTCATATTGTTTTCCTCATTACAGTTACAAACGAAACAAGAAAGTTTGCCTGGCAAGCTTCGAGAATCTGGAACATATAAAGTAAGTTTCTAGGGCATTTATGATTTTATTTTTTAACGATGATTTGATTCTCTTTCTTTCTCACATATTATATATCATTCCATGAACAAATTATTTAAAAGAGATATAGAAAAATGTATTAATATAAATTATATAATAGATAAAATATTAATATAGAGAAAGAATGATAAATTTTAATTTATATATATAATTTTTTACATCTTTTTCTCATAAAATTGATGCATGATTAAATTAAAGAAATTATATAATAATAGAATATAAAAAAAATAAAATTAGAAAATCGCAAAAATGCTTTGAATTGATCGCTGTGGCTCCACCTCCCTTCTGCCTCTTTTTCCGTCCAAATCGACTACTTTAAACCGCTAAAAATCTTATGAATATATAGCACATATCAAACATAAATAATGAGTAAACATGAATTTCACGTGTTATCGTCTCTCTGTAGAAAAGAGAGACATCAAGTTCATTGCGATCTGCAACGAAAAATTGATAGTGTTTAATGAGACTCGAGACGATAAAGATTCGTTGTCGAGCATTTTTTCACATGCACAGTTTATGGGAATCAACTTCATCAAAGATTTTTAGCAAGATTTTGATTCAACAATTGATGATAAAAATCACTTTAATTTTTCTTCTCTCCACATAAGCTTGCTACCAATTTTCACCGCTGCGACGATCAACACTATGAGGAATCAAATTTATCGTATTATGATAGACCGAGCAATGACGATTACTTTCCGCAAGGTGAAGAATATGAAGATGAAATCGGTACAGATGACCAGCAACTGAAAACAGAAAAAAAAACTAACAAGAAATCATCGCATTCTAACGATAAACATAACAATTTTGACTCAACGATGTTAAAGTTCGAAAACAACGAAAACATCAACCGGGGACCATTGACAAGATTTGTCACACTACATTTTTTAAATGCTAAATTGACAAGAAATGAAAACAGTGTTGAAGACTAAGAGGATTTCCAATAAAAATACTGTCTAAAAATTTCCAAACTTTAATTGAAAAATTAACGTAATTCAAAAGCTGAGTTTTTCGTCCCAAACACGATACAACAATGAAGCCTAGAGATGAGAAAAAACAAATAAAAATTATCAACAAACAAATAAATATTTATAACGAAAATTATCAACAATTGTAATAACACTGAATCGACAAGTCCGAATCCACCTGGTTTTATAAATCAGAAGATCCCTACATTAGAATATTAAATTGGATAATTGGATAATATTATTTATGTCAACTTTACCTTTGTTGAGTTATTTCTGTTATTATTTTTACGTTTTTTACAAGAATACACCAGCACTTTTGTTTTAAACGCTAAATTCTGTAAAGAAGGGAGGTGGGCCAAAAATTGGTCGAAACTAGCGAGGGAGTAATAAGGAAGCATACAACAATCCTCTACTTTAATACGTAAAACCTAATAGGCAGTCACTGGCAAGGAACTGCGGTTGGGTGAATCAGACTGTGGCAAGAATTCTAATACAATAAAAAGGAATCCATGTGATCCACCTAAGGGCCCTTGTATACCTAGTGAGCCACCGGGCTATCCCTCAAAACCGAAACCCAAAAGAAAGCCATTTTGTGTAAAATGCCCACCCAAGAAACCGTGCAAGAATGACAAATGCGCTGAATAGTGTCAATAAGAGACAGAGGGTACGTGGAGGCATTAGCGGCTACCATAAATGTTATTGGAAATTGAAAACTTTACTATTATTATTTCCAAATAAATAATATAATTATATGTCTCTCATTTTTTACCTTTTTTTCTGAACTCTGTAGGCTGTTACGAAGCTAAAATTGAAACAAATAGAAGCATTCTTGAAACGTCTATTGAGACCTTCTATAGGAGTGCAGGAGAAATGTTCTTATTTGAAAACTGAATGCAACTTGAAGCCTATTTTGGTAACAGAAGAATTAAGTTCTAATGGATGGAACAATAAATTCTTAATAAAGATACCTAATTCAAGATTGGTTTGTATAAGAGGTTTTAGTTCTTGCATGAACAGGCCCAAAAATATGCTTATTGTGGATAAAACATTAGATCGGATTACCGAAGAATCAAAAAGACATTTTTCAAAGCATTTAATCATGACAGAATGTAAGCAGTCCTTTTTAAGGAAATCATTAACACCAAAACCACTCTGTTATACAATGGTAGCAGCCTCACCTTCTTATCTACCATCTTTCAAATCGTGTCCGCCAACAGAAACATATAGTTCAACATCTCTATCTTATTATTATGACACAATCAATTTAAAATATCGAAACATGTTGAGTTCTCTGCCCAATCCCGTTGTACATTCAAAATTTGTGAAGAACTTGCAATCTCTGAAAATTTACAATAAGTATCCATTATTGCTAAAAAACTTGAAGCCACTACTGCCTTCGTCATTTAAATATTCAAAGCTTAATTTTTGGGAATTAGGAAAGAACAAAGAGACTGACTCCTTAACTTATCGTGATCCTTCTTTTCTGATTTCTTTGCATAAAATTCATAGACGAAAATTTCACATCTCTTCATTCTGTTTTGCCGATTCTGACAAACCTTGCAAAAACGAAGATGGAATTTGTGGATTACCAGAATTGAAGAAAACCGAACAGAGCCAATCTCGCGATGAAAAGGCTGATTGCTATCCAAATAAAAACAAATGCGACAAGCGCCAACCAAAAGCAAATAAAGCAGAAGTTAATCCAAACCCGGAGACAGATGATCAGAAGATCAAGGATCATATATGTAAAAAAGATTGCCTTGCGAGAGGCAAATGCGAATGGCCTCATACTGTTCCACCACCAAAGATGGAGTATGTCAAAGTGAAGTGTCCGCCACCGAAGTTTCTGAAGCCTAACCCGTGTCCATTAACGAACAACCAGAACAAAAAGAATGATGCACCTCCTATCGAGATTAAGAAGAAGATCAAGAAACCGAAGACACAGATTTGTTCTCCACCACCATTGCCAAAACCGCCGTATGGACCCATAACTCTTTGTCCTTGTCCTCCGCCATCTAAAATACATCCTGGCCCGTGTCCAAGTTATGAGAAAAGAGTAACTCTTAAACCAACCCTGATGCCACCATGTCCGTTGAAAGAACCATATCCGTGTCCAAAGGAAGTACATTTTTGTTTGATGAAGAAGAAACCTTGCAAATTATTTAAAGGTAATGAGTGCGAGAAAAAGAGAAAGCAAAGGGTAACGAAATCAGGGATTTCATCGAACAAATAACATGTAAATCCAAGTAACACAATATTAGTCGTTATAATATTAGTCTCTTTTTTTTTACTTTTTTCTTTATTTCTCTCCTTTCTCTTTCCTTTTTTCTCTTTAAAACATTTATAAAATTAAGTAAACAAAAAAAAAAGCAATTTACATTAGCCAAATTTTATTAAATGATTTTTTTCAATCGAAGCTAAACATTGGCTAAAATTAAAAATGAAAAATTTAATATATAATACGAAATATTGATTATATATGTGTAAAAACTGCTTTTACTAAAAAAAAACAGAAAAATTCTACTACTTTAAAATATCCATAAATTAATAATTAATACAGTTTATATACATTTATGATCCATGACTTTATAAATCTTTTTGAATGGACGGAATGATTGTAAAGCACAAGATTCATGAAAAAATGTATATAAGAGAAATAAGGATACTATGTAAGAGCAAAGAATATACAAGCGCGAAGAAATAATGATTTCTGCGAGATTTGTGAAAAAAGAAATTCGGTCTCCTGGATCGATAATTGATAACAATTTAAGGCTGACTCGTTCATCTTCTATCAATCCTGCGATCGATAGTGTATTTATTTTTCCATTTAACAATAATGTTTCATCTCTATTCAAATCTTATTTTTTTGTCTCTTTGGAGAAAAAAAGACACTAATGATCGTGAGAACTTATTTTTAGTGCAAGGTGAACAAACCGGCTGCCGATGCATGTTGTTTGTCGCGTGACTAATGGGTTATCTATTCTAAAATTATATACTGATAACATGCAGTTAAAACATATGTAGACATTAGCTTAACATGAAAAAAAGATCCTATAAGCATCTAAAGTTCAATGTATATAGTGTTGGAACATTCAATTAAATATATACAAGTACAACTAGGCCATTCATCACATACCGTAAAATAGGATCGCCATGAATACAATATATTTAAATGTATATGTGGCGTGAGTATAACGTACATGACATTTTTGCGTTACATGATATCCATACGAAAGATTCTTAGCTTATCTGATCTAACCCAGAAAGAAAGAATAAACAAAAATATTTAATATTTAAATAGAAAACATGTTGTTGGTCATGCGGCATTCGATGTGCATTTTATTAATTTTTTTAAGAAAAGTTCAAGTCTTAAATTCAAATAGATCTCGCAGTTAATTATACAAAAATATAATGTGTTATATTTGAGCGTAATCTTGATATAAATTAATGGAGAAAGAGAAAGATTAGAATTTTTCATGAGAATAAATTTATGGAACGACAGATTGAGAAATATTTCTGTTTGCCATATTTTTTTTCTCTCTCTCTCTTTCCCTTTTTCTTTCTCTCTTCCTCTTTTCTTTTTCTTTCTCTAACATTTTTCTTAATATAAAATATAACTAAATTCTTGTAATAAACTAAAAAGTATTTATTTCTTGCTCAAGAATAAAAAAAAAACAAAATTGTAGAAAAATCTGTATCTTGTATATTCCTTATTAAATAAATTATATACAGGGTGTCCTAAAAATTTTGACACACCCGAAATGTCAAGATAGATTGGACCAAACTGAGTCGAAAAGTAACAAAAGCATCTAAGCGAGGTGGAGTCACGCTGTCATCTCTTGCTTAGACGATACCTTTGTTGCTAAGAAACGTACACAAGTAATCCGTCGTACATGCCTGCCGATACCGGCCTATCGCTTTCCAACGCGCTTATTAGCGTATATATTTTAATTAATAACGCAAAAACTATTGCAAATTTTGCAAAATGGTATAGGACTTTTAGATTCAGTTTGACCCAATCTACCTTCACACTTCGGGTGTGTCAAAATTTTTAGAACACCCTGTATAATATATATACACCCTGTATATACACCCTATATTATATATA
>JBCAUJ010000020.1:1433604-1449711 GCA_038406275.1 Cataglyphis albicans
TATATAATTTATATAATAAATTTATATAAGAAAATATATTATATATATTATATATATATAATATAATATATATAATATACAAGAAAAAATATAATATTATTATATATAATATAATATATTTTTTTATATATTCGTACAAAAATTAATAAATTATGTTCCTGATCGAAATAAACGCGCACTTAATGGACACCCTCTATTTGAATGCGCGGGGGTGTAGGCGAAAGCTTGTCGCTTTTTCGAAGGGGATCTGATCGCGGCCGAGGAATTCGATACTCTGATCTTCGGACCGGGTCCGCACGACCACACCTTACGAGAATCGTCAGTACGTGACTGCTGTGAGTGCCGAGCTCGGTCAGTCATGATATTCAAGGTCTGAGACCTCTCCTGGGGGCCGAGCTATGGCGACCCGATATCCTGCGTGTTATTTGATCTGAGAGATTTGAATATTTCGGAAAAAAAGAGCTTCATGTATATTTTATTCTCCCGTTTGTCCGATCGCGGGACGCAAATACGAACGTTGTGAGAGGAAAAAGAAGCCGATCACTACTTTTTGATACACCACGAATCCTACCCATCTAATCATCGACGTCTGTCAACGATTATTTTGTAAAGAATATGAAATAAATTTATATATTCATATCTCTTTTACCTCATAGTTGTTAATATCGTGATAATTTTACGAGATGCTAAATATCTAATGCTGTTTGTAATTAAAAAATTTTGTAATATTTTATATAATAATATAGCTCTTAATAAATATAAAATATATAAATATATAATAAATATATGATTTTCTGTATTATAATTATATATATATAGAGTTTCTAAACCACCCGTACATTTTTTTTCCCCAAAAACATTTTTCTCTAAACATTTTAGAGAAAAACATTTTTCTCTAAACATTTTAGAGAAAAACATTTTGAACAAAAATTGTATGGTTTTGAGGGGAACATAAGATGATGTCAATAATTGTATCATAATACAGAATAATAAGAATCAAATGGTATACAGAAAATAATTGTTTTTAAAAAAAGTATGCAATTATTTGCAATATATTTTTTTATAACAATTATTAATTTTTTTTTTACACCATTTGATTTATCTTATTATTCTATACATAAAAGTATTACGATACAATTATCGAACACTAAATAATTTTCGAGATATTTTATATTTTATATTAAAATATGTCAGATTAAGATACAAAATAACTCAAAAAATTCTTAATGAAAAAATACTTTATTATAGTGTTTTGGAAAGCTCTCGACATAAGCTATAAGAATATGCAATAAAAAATAGGGGATTCCGTTTAAGAAATTAAAAGTGTCCTTGACTTAACCTTAACGATGCCATCCAAGGTCAAACCAATGACACCATCTTATTCCCTTCAAAACCATACAATTTTTGTTCAAAACGTTTTTCTCTAAAATGCTTAATTTTTGAAAGAAAAGGGATGTACGACTCATATATACAGGGTGGTCTAAGACACCCTGCATATATATATATATATATATATATATATATATATATATATAAATTAACAAATAATAAATGAATTAATCGTACATCATATATCTATTTGAAAAGCAAGTATATTATTAAATATTTGAGTAGTAATATACAAAATTATGAAATAACGGCAATATCTTCAATCAATAAAAATTAATATTAAATTCAGTTAAGTTAATATTAATTAAAAATTAAATTAAATTAAGTTGACATCAAAAATTAAAAAAAAAAAAAAATCTAAATTAATATAAAATTAAATTATTTAATCTTTAAGTTTGTCATTTTTTTAAAACCCACTGTGTGCGAAGTTAATATATATACACGGCAAGGAGTATATTTCTTTCCCATGTATTTACTTTTTTAATATTCTTTATTTCCGAAGATTACTCTCTTGAAAGCCAAACAAAACACGAAGCATTCATTTCCTCGACGAAAACGTACCGCGTTTCAAATTATTCGCTGTGTGTTTCCCCTATATAGGCGCGGGACTGCTAAGCTCATACAAAATTGTGAAACCACGAATGTGCGTTCGCGCTACGTGACAGACGAAACGCGGCTGATTGAATCAAATCGAGGATCTGCACGCTCCCGGAGAGGATCGTCCCGGGCGCAACGTCCATATGGCGCAACTGCATTGTCGATGGACGCATACGCGTGCACTGTTTATAATGGGGGGAAGGGGGAGGAGAGGGGGGATGTGCGGTCGGGATTTCGTGATCTCCGGTTTGTGTGCGCCAGCGGCAGGTGCATAATGCCCGCTGCGGTTCCTTGACCACGTCATTGACAAGCCGGTCCGTCGCGTCGGGCGAATTTTCGAGTTCGAGTAACAGATTTCTCGGGCGGCGGCGATTAGGCATATGTTCACTGGGTGAGCATCTTTTCCGCAAAAAGGAATACAATAGCGAAGAAGGATGGATGGTGAGGGAAACGAGAGAGAGAGAGAGAGAGAGAGTGAGAGGTACTGGCGCTCTCTTTCTCTCTTCATCCCCGAAACACATGACGGCGAAACCGCAGATCGATTTCGGTCACAACTGCCGCTAATTCGCGCCGGTTTTGTTCACCCCTTTTTTTGCGCTGATAGCACGCGATCGCTATTACGGGATCCTGCTGTCTACGCGTCGTCTGGACATATGTAAGAATTCATTTATACAGAATTTTTCGTGTCCAGGAAAAAGATGATGATTTTTTGAGATTTTTTTTTAAATTAATAAAAATTTATTTTTTGATTCGTTTCATATATATGTTTACATTAATGTTTAAACAGTATGTAAGTATTTTTGCATCTTGGATATTTAACTTTCTTTTAGACATCACTTTCCAACATGTGACAGATTGCTGTTTTTCGTGTAATTGTTTGAAATGAAAAAAACTCTTTTTATTAACTCGTTTTATTTTGTTTGATATTTGTGTGAGATATTGAATCTAATTTTATTAGAAAAAAATTTTAAAAATGACAATGCGTGTTATTTTTAAATTAAAAGTTTTAATTTTTAACAAAATTTGTTCATATATTTATCGAGAAGATTAGAAAAATATTAATTATTTATTTTTTTTTTAAATTCTGGTTCCAGTATTCCTAAAATAATTTTTTTTTTTTTCATATAAATAATACAAAGCCACCGCTAATGAGGCAGAAAGTCACAATCATTAATTTATACTGGGCAATCAAACTTGTTAAAGAAAGCAACCATGACAGTTGCAATTATTAAATAGTAAAGAGCGCCATAGCTAATCTCGCGAAGGCGCACGCGCGGAGCAACTCTATTGCGATAAGCGAAACAGTTGAAGAGCGAGAGAGGAAATAAGATTTAAGGATGTTGTGGATGTACAATAGTAGCAAAAAATTGTCAAAATTAAAAAGGAAACATGTTTCTTACGTTTATACTGTTTGAAAAATTAAGAAAATAAATTCGGATTATGAAAAAGATTAAAGTATCACAAAATAATATGGATTTTGACGTATTCGTAAAAGAATATAGTTGTAATTAATATTTTTCTTAATTAATGGCAAAAACTTTTGATCGCGAATATCCTCTGAGACTAACTGCAAAAAACAATGAAAAACGAGTAATTTGCAGAAAGAGAAAAAGAGAGAGATATTTTTTTACAATTTTTAGTGAATAACTGTTAAACAAGTTAGTGGATCTAAATCAAGTTTTGCACAAATATTTATTAGAATTACCTTAATATATGTAAAAATTTTTATTTTATTGCTAATATTTTTTCTTTGTCAAATTTGTCAACAAGTTCTACAATAGGCGATTTTTCATAAGAATCAATAGTAACTTTAATTTTAAATAACTTCCAAACCATTACGAGAATTGTGCCTAGTTTTTGCAAAAATATTCAGAAGAAATAGTAGAAGAATCTATGAAATTTTAATGCTTTTGTTAGTATTTCGATATATGTCACATACATCCTTGAAGCTTAGTATCTTCAAATAAACGTATTTATTTTTTAATAAAACTACTTGAACGGTGAAACTTTTTTCTTTACGAATCCTGAACTTCTAAATTTTGTAATTGATCAACGATCTCTAAATTCCTCCGTGGCCCCCTCTCCCCTCTCCACCCTTCTGAGGCAACAATTTTAATTTTAAAGACATTCTGCAGACAGCGTATTTTCAGGAAATGTATAAAAAGAAAAATTGATTTTTTTTTAACTCTAAAATAAACTGGGCTCTTAAATAACACAGTTTTGTTTTTGTGATTCTGGAAGAAGTATTAAAACCAAGATTCTATTCCAATAAAACAATTAACATTACATTTAAAATGAAGATAAAAAGTCGTTTGTAATGGTATTTGTGTAGAATATTGACACACTTCGCCTATTCTAAAGAATTTGTCTAAGTCTTACACTGTTGAAAAATTTGGCTCAAATTTAACATATCCGAAACAGTTCCCCACAAATTTATCTGTTAATTTAAGATAACATGGATGTTAAATGGTGAATTAATGCTAAGTTAATACAACACAAAAATGAATGCAAGCTTCATAGTAAATTGAAATAATTTTTTTTGTAAAATTATCATATTTTTAATAATAAAATTAACTTGAAACAATGTTATTGATAGTCTGTACTCTTTTAAATGAATTTTGTCACTAATAATACGGAACAAATTTTGTGTGTAAAATTAAAAATGTGTGCGCATTATGTTATTATTACACTTTTTTTCAATTGTTTTATTTAATTTAATATCTGAGTTCAATTAGTACCACAGCAATATGTTAAATTAACACATAAATGTGTCAAATATTCAACACAGCAACATTTTAACCATTTTATTATTTTTTAACAAAAAAAAAAAGTGCATAAATTTTTCAACAGCATATGTGTATGCAATTATCGTTAAAATTAATGAAAGGATTATAACGCGCGTCAACACAGCGAGCAGTCTCCAATGTTTCAGAACGAACAGAAGCGCTCTTTTCGCCCTTCGGCGAACATCGATGTCACGCGATTTCGCCGAGGGCATCCGTGTCGTGCGCCCTTTACACGGCCATTTAGGCTTTCTTCGCCTACTTGCTCACGTGCACGTCTTGGGCTAACAATTTTATGCTCTCGCATGGCCATTCTCTTCTTTCTTTCTTTCTCTCCGGGCCTCGCCTCTCGTTAGGTGACGCCGTCACGAACGTGGTGATGCTTCTGACGGCGCGATGAAAGACCGAATTCGTTAAACAATCGCGCCCGCCACCATTGTTGTTGGTTTTCTGGCAGAGATGCTTTCCTGAGTGCCATTCTAAACATCGACGTCACGCGAGACACATATTGCATATCCACAAGAGAATTTAGTCGCCAACAATTTGCTCTTGTTTCTGCAACCAGAATTACCTGTTTGTCTGTCCTCTCTCTTTTTCTCTCTCTCTTGGTTCCTCTTCTTTAGAATCTTATATTCTGTTTCTGTGCTATAATAAAGATAAATAAAAATTAATAAAAAAAGAATTTTTATCTTTTAATTGTTTGATTTATTTTTTGCTTGTATGATGAAAGCATTTATCGGCTACTTTTAATACTTTTTTTTTTTTTTGGAAAGTATGTGTATGTGAAAGTATGCTCGTCCTTGCATGTATAATATAATTATTATATTATGTATATATGTATATAATATTATATTATGTATATATTGAAAAAATTAAGTAGTTCATAATTTGCATGTTTTATGTTAATTATAATATTTAATTAGAATTATATTTTAATTGAAATAATGTTACTTGTAGCATTATACGTAAAATATAAAAAGTACATTTCTCTTTTTGTATAGTATATTAAAAAAATAATGTAATAAACATAAACAAATAAGAAATTGTGCAAATTAAAAACTTGCACATGGATGCTTGCACTAAAATCAATAGCAACCATTCTTTGATGCTAGTTTATTAATGTAAAAATATTTAACCTGATCTAAAAATTTGGGAATGTTACAGCATGCACATACATTTATTGAAAAATTCAAAATTTTATAAAAAATAAACCCTTTTACCAATTCTCATCAAATTCAATATCAACCATTCTTTAATGATATTCTGTTTATACAAAAAGATTTAGACAAATATCTCAAAATTTATGGAAGTTGGAACAATAACACCTTTTTTTGAAGAATTAAAAAATTTATAAAAAATAAATCTCTTTATCGATCCAAGTGCAATACCAACCAACCTTAAATGATACTTTACTCATATAAAAAATTTTAGCTTATTATCTTAAAATTTACGGCTAGATAATCGAATCACGTCTTTTCGTGCACATACAAACATGCATACACACATACTCGATATTTTGTAAAAATATGTTTTTTCGACGTTTAAAACATTCTAAACAAATTGGCATCGAAATTAGAAAAAAAAATTTGTCCACGAAAACAAAAGCTTTTTCTACGAGGAAGCAATAATATAACGCTAAAATAATATAATAAGTATAATAATAATTTTGTTTATAAATTTTTTCCGAATTATATCAAAATAATTACGTACTCGACTATCAATCTCTAATAAGGCGACAACATACATATCACGCGTATGACAGTATATTGCCTTTTATTAACCAATTATTTAGTATCTTTAAATAATTTTGTTGCACACGCCTCAAGATCCTTAATTAACACAGGATCGTCGTTTGATTAATCGCACAAGAGTTCCGTAAAACTACTTGGAACTTCTTCGAAACGGAGAGTTCTCAATCTCTCGAGTAAAGTCACTAATATAATCCCATCATACTCGCGTTTCGCATGTCATACGAGAGAGTGTCGCTAATTTTAATATTAAAACGCCTACATCAAACGATACCCTGCTTGTTTCCAAGTACGCGCCGTGATTCAGATTCGAAATCGTCTCCATAGAGTAGATGGATGTAGCAACACACTTAAGCGAGAGCTTTAAGTTGCTCGTGAGCGTTTCAGAAGAATAAAAATTTTTTTTATATGTATTTAATATAATCGAGAAACATATAATAAAATTAAATAAAAAAATTTATGTAAATTACAATTTTTTTTTTTTTTTACGTAAGTACTTTATATTAAAATTTTTATTATTAAAAAAATTAAGTTTAATTCATAAAAATTTTATTATTTCAGTATATAAAAGTATTTTATAAAAATTATCTCAATTCCATTAATCTTTTTCTTTTTTTTTTTTGCAAATAAAAAAGAAATTCTATTTTCTGAAACGCGATTAATCTAATAATACGTAGTATAATAATAATAAGTTTACGTTTGTTGTTTATCTTTGAAGAAAATCCGTTATTTTATTTTAAACATTAAAACGGAGAAAGCATGAATTTATTATATTTTATATATTTATTAATTTATATATTTTAAAAATGGCATTATTTTACTTTAAAAACGACATTATCGGATACTTCTTTGCCTCTTCGAAAAAACTTAAGCGCAGTTCAAGTCAATCGCTACAACTAGCAATGTTCTGATGATCGTAAGATCTTCGTGTCGGCATGTCGGAAAGTTTCTAGCAAGCAAAGGATGATCGTCGGTCCTTCGCAGCTTCCCTTTCGCGCACCTAACAGGAGAGGGTGTTTGTTCGACTCGTTTATGTATATGTTTGTGTACTCAACGAGGAAGGGTGGACTTTATTTGATATTCATATAGCGTATAGCGAGCGCTCCGCTCGCTCAAAGTGAGCCGATATCAACAGCCTTACCTATTTCAAAGGCATCAAAGCGCATTGCGACGATTGTTTGCAGTCCGCGATTTTGGACTATTCAGGCACTCGAAGCACGAACGAGGCGTCTAATTCGATATCAAGTGCAGAGTTCTCGATTTTCGCATCTAATATATCCTAAGACATTTTTTTTTTAAATGAAGATAAAAAGAAGTACGTGAAACGTATAGGTCAGTGCAGAAAGTGCAGAAAGTGCAGAAAGTGCAGAAAGTGCAGAAAAAAATATCCAAATTTATATACATGTACAACGAATAAAAGTATAAAAAGTTATTAAATATTATTAAGAAATTAATTATTTTAGAATGCAACAAATGCGAGATCAGTGCAAATTAATCAAATAATTAATATATTATCAATATTTATTATCGACTTTTATAAATTTAAGAGTCCTTTAATAGAACATAAAAAGTATGTTCTACATTTATTTGTATATTTATTTGTATAAAGAGCAGCATTATTTATATTTATTTTATTGTTTGATGCATGAGTCAATTAGAATCCAACTAATGAAATTTTATTTTTTAATCAAGTATAGGATTTAATTTTTAACATTCATTACATTTATTCTGTAAATATAATCATTCTGCACGTGATATTTTAACACATCACTCAATAAGTTCCCGGTCTGACACATGTATGGCAACATTGTTGACAGACCCACGTGATTTCTAAAAAAAATTTGTTTTTCTTAATTAGACCGGAGACTTATTGAGTGATGTGTTATATTATTTATTGATTAGAAAAAAATTCTGTAATCTTATTCGCAAGAAAATAAATTTTCACCTTAGAAAGCTATCCTTTTTCCCCGTAGACAGACTTAGAATCTGCAATTAGTCGGAGCATTTATATTTCATTTCAGCTCAATTACACGCAATGACGTTCGATTATGGCGATAATAATGGAATGATTGTAGAAAATAATCTTACGGAGAAAGAGTGAACGTGGTGCATTTCGTGGAAACGCATTACACACTGAGGACGATTACGGAGGCAGTTAAGTTCCAGGATTTTCACCGCGATAATCACACGTCCTTCGACTCTTACGCATCCCATTCTGCCTATTTTTGTAATTTACTTTGTCGAAGAAACGATTGCCTGGGAATGCGGAAGATATTTTTCTCACGTGGTTATCGACAATCGGATCAGAGAGAGATAGTTTATTTGTGAATTTTTGAAGGCTAGACAGCAACGAAGCTATTTGTTCAAGTCTGAAAATTTTAGTATTGTGGATATTCTTTGCGTCAGTAACTCGGGATTGTTCTTTAAAACAGAATTTTTTAAGCGTTCAACGTAAATTGTTTTTTAATAATAAATTTGGAAGAAATTAAATTGAATAAGTAAAAAAATATTTTATTCAATAAATTAAATTCTAGAGCTTAAAAAAGACATGTGTATAGTAATTTATTTTAAAATATTTTACGTATGTTTTCTTAAATGGGCTGAAAATAGTTGCATTCGCAACTTTCGTTTTGTAAAAAATTAATATAATCAAAATTAAATATAAATAACATGTCTTTTTATTCTAAAAAAATTTATTTTTTTAACTATACATGCTTTTAGTACAGTAATTTTTTAAACTCGATTCATATATAATTAAGCAGATGGCAGTTATTAATGCAGACTATATTCATTATTGCGATAGACAAAATCCTGCTAGAAAAAAAGTGTAATCTTCAAAAAAAAAAAAAAGAAAATATATATATATATAAAATTTTGTCTTTTACGTAACCATTTTTTCAAAATATACATTTTTAATAGAATTGCAATTTTATTTTGTTTTCATTTCTTTTTTCTAGCTTATATATTCCATCTTTTATAAATAAGGTGCTAATTTAAAAGAAATTAGTTATATACAACCGAATAAAATTTACAATTTAGATCTATGTTTTAAAAATTATTAAATGTGTTTTGTTTTAAAGTAATTATTTTAGATGGAATTTTTTGAACATATTAATAACACAGCTTGCATTATTTTAATTATATATGAATTAAAAAAGAAATATTAAAAGCATGTACATAATTTATTAAAGAAATACACTTTTAAATAAATAAAAATTTATTTACTTTAAATTTTACTTTTATTAATTTCTTGAAAAAAATATTTTTCTAACATATATATATATATTTTTATCTAAAGAGATTCTTCTTACAGTCTTTACTTTCAGCCTAATCTAATGTATATATATATTTTTTTTAATTTACAAATGTGTTTCAATGGATATGTATTTTTGTATGCACTCGTATATATTAAGTCTAATATCTGATGATTGCGCAAAATCAAGCCATAGTAACCACAAAAGCAAACTGCAACAGCACCTGCCTGATAATAATAATGATGTATAATAATAATAACGCACAGCTGAAATGCTATTAATTGTTATACTCGAATGAGAGAGATCGTGATCCAAAACCGGCCGTGCAAGATCGTCATTGACAAGATTTCG
The DNA here is from genome assembly GCA_038406275.1 of Cataglyphis albicans. NCBI lineage: Eukaryota > Metazoa > Arthropoda > Insecta > Hymenoptera > Formicidae > Cataglyphis > Cataglyphis albicans. The sequence continues at coordinate 1,443,727 of JBCAUJ010000020.1, forward strand.
ATAAGCTCTTCTCTCTCTCTCTCATCCCGCTCCTTTTTTCATCGATTAAATATATATATATATGTATATATATATATATATATATATATATATATATATATATATGTACGTGTCTTTTCATCTTCCTCCATCGTTTTGTTCGTCCTTTTTTTTTCCTCTATCTCTTTTTCGATCGACGCATTGCTACACTAATGACGACTCGCCGCGATGCAATCGGTGCGATCGGTGCAATCATGATTTTGTTCATCGACTGCAACTTGCTAGGCCTGTGCCTCCTTCGCTGCCTTATTCACCGGTGCGAGTACGCCTCAATCGAAATGATAGGGCAATCGGTCGCTGTGGTTAAGGAAGAGACTCGCTTATATCGTAGCACGGCGATGCAGAAAGATTGATATGAAGATGAAGACCAGCTTCAAGAATAGCCATTAAATTTTATCAGGCGTAACTGTGGATGAAATGATGACGGAATCGCAACTGATCTTTCGATGTATCCTCAATATATGTGTCGTTGAGTTACCGTTAATATTTGCATATAGGAAACTGAAATTGTATCGAGCAATTCAACTTTTATATTATACTCTATATATTCTATAATTGTTATAAATTTTTATATATTGTACGATTTATGAAATTTATTTTGAAAAAGGAAAAATAATTATTTATGAATTTTTTTTTTTTTATTGCATTTGATTTGCAAAACACACTATTATAAGTTAAAAGGGAATGAAATCGATTTTAACTTAATAACAATTTAACTTAAAAATTATGACAAATATATTAATATTTTTTTTTTCACTTTTCATTATTTAAAAGATACATTTTTTTATATAATTATTATTTCATTTTATTGCAGTACATTTATTTAAACCTATGTGCAAAGTATATATATATTACTTTATTACATATTAATATTATTCCTTTCACAAATGATTAATGTATATACAAAAAATAAATCGACCAGAGAAATCTACGAAAAAAGACTAATGTCATTAATTTTTGTTATCAAAGATATTATTTAATGTCGCATCCCACGACCAGGCAGATAGAGAGAAGTTAGACATTTATTATGGATAGAATAATAGTCATATTTTTATAATGTATATGAATTACAAATCGTGCGTAGCCTTCTCGAATGATAGTCAAGGAGAAGGAGATATAGGAGAAATAGCAAGGGGGATGGTATGAGTAATTGGTCTCTTCGTAACGATCATGAAGTATCAGTAGTGATGTTAATGATGGGGCTATATAGGACCTCGCGGAGGGACGGTGGAAGTATTGCAATTTCTGTAGGATTGATAGTCAACGAGAGCATTATTTCTAACTGCGTCAACTACAAAATGTTCGTAATCAACTGCTCAATAGATTAGGTCTATTGGATGCATCAATGCATTGGATGAAATGATGAAGAGATCATGGTTAGATCGATGAAGATTTGACAATAATAAATTTAATAAGAAAAACTTTAAGTAGTTGTAAATATCATTATTATAGTTAATCCTATAAAGAATATATAAAATTTATTAATATAATCTATATACATTTTAGTTTAATGATCTAAATAATTATAAACATTATATATATATATATATATATATATATATATATATATATAATAAATTGTAATATCATTAGCATTTAGGAAAGAATAATAACATGAAAGAGCAATGGTTTTATTTTTTTTTATTTATTATTAGGTTAAGTATAATTATAGGTTAGGTTAGTTATAATATTTTAGGTTAGGCTAGATATAATATTTTAAACAATTTGATTCCGCATTTATTTCAAATAATTTAATAATTTTTTAATGCAATTATGTTATTTATATATGCCAAATATTTATTTAGCATATTTTTATATAACTAATCTTTTAGAAAGAACATTAGAAATATACTATATTTGTCTACATATAGATCTACGTATTGCTAACTTTTTTTTATTCTCTTATATTGCTAATTTTTTTTATTTATTATTATTAATTATTAATTTTAATTATTAATAATTTTTTATTTATATATTTATATATAAATAAACAATAATAATATTTAAAAATAAAGATTTAAAAATATCCAACAAACTGCAATTATGTTATTTCCTAAAATCACTACCTCTTACAAGCATGCTGGTAAAAAAAGTGACTAAAGGTGTCAGGAAAACATTCTTGTCGTCCGGCTACAAATTTCGGTCGATTAAAAAGCCGTAAACCAAATGCGATCAAGTTTAACACGGATATCCTCTTAAAGAAATTCTCTAGTCTCGCGTGGATCTAAATAGAGCCATGATTAGTCGAGATTAGGGCGAGAAACTCTCGTGCGGACGAATACCGTAGCTTGTTAAGATAAGGTGAATGCCATATATTAACTACATCCCATCCTTCGAAAGACAAAGCAGTTTAGGCCTGCTGTTTTTCTGGTCGTTTGCTTGTCATAAAAAAAATAGGTTTACGAAGTATCAAGAGATTAAATTAAGTTGTACAAAATTATTAAAAATTTAGTATATGTCATATATAGTTTATGTAATATATATATATATATATATATATATACAGAATATTCCAGGTCAAATCAATAAAACTTCACAATTTTATAAAAAATTGAATTTAGAACAAAAAAATTCGTATTGGGATCTGAAATAGGGGCGTGGTTTAATTTAATGTGCTGGCTGCAAGGCTGACAGTTTGGTCAATTAAGGATATGCAAGCGTCGTATTTTCTTTACAAAGTGAAAATCTACTAATTTTAAACATTATTAACTTTTTAATAAATATTATATAATTGATGATTTTATTTATAATATGCGAAATGTGCAAAAAGTATGCTTTGCTGTAGTTTGATTTTCTACCACCAGAGATCGTGGTGCTACATCCCAATAAACATAGATTCAGAAATGCTTCATAAAAAAGTTATAGCTAATAAACTCTCTGTAAGTAATTAGTTATGATTAAAATTTATATTAATAAAAAGATTTTTTCATGTTTGTGTGTGTGCATTTACAATGTTTACGCTATGAGTATAGTATTTACACCATCAAAAGATGATTTTTTCAAGTTTCTACTTTTTTCTTTGTTTTGAACTTATTTTCTTTTGAATGCCTTATCATTAAATAAAATTGATGTAATTTGGTTATTTAATTATCCATCAAATCAATTTTATCAGATATATTTTATCAAATCTATTTTTTTTAAGTTTTTGAAAAAAGGATTTGAAAGTTATTTTTAAAAATCATCAAAAACGTGATTTTTTTTTAATTTATTAATTACAGCTTTTTAATAAGGCATTTCCGCATCATTATAGAAACTTTTTTATTTCAAATACAATTTCTTATAAAATCCTGAAATTTCATTGACTTGGAACATCTTATTTATGTTATAAATTACACATCCAAAATATTTTTTGAATTATTTTATCAAAAATCTTCAATTTAAGAATATACATATATAAGAGTAAAGCAAATTGTATTTTTACATATAATTATGTTTTTCTTATTTAATGCAAGATTGTAGAAAAATAAGTCTTTTAAGATTTAAAGATTAGATTTAAGATCGAATCTGAAGTATTAATTCAATGCTTTGAAAAATTGAATTAGGCATAAAATTTTATACAATTTTTTAAAATTCTGCAAAACTAAATTAAAAAATAAAAATTACACTTTATTTAATAAATTTAAAATATCAAGTATTATATATATATATATATATATATATATATATATATATATTTCATTAATTTTATAATGTACATAAAAAGTAAAAATTACATTTTATTTAATAAATTCAAAATATCAGGTATTATAAATATTTCATTACTTTTATAATGTATATAATATATTGTATGTCCACGATTCATCAAGCGGATCTACGAACGAGCTATTATGTACAGCATCATAAAACCCATACACAATGCTGTTTTGCTATTTCATCCTGATTTACAGACACCACGCCTGATCTTCTTATTTGCCGATTTACGACTCCGTCGACATAAATTGCGGGCGTACATTCTGTATAGTGGCATGTTCCATGAAAACAGCACGTCGGTTGTCATTTACGCAATTTCCTAATCCCGTATTCACCGCGGAACTCCGTTGCGAAAAAAAAAAATAATAATAATAGACGAAAAAAATATCAGTGCGACGCGTTTGAAAAAAATTGTACCTTTGATGCTACATATGTTATATTTTTAAACAAATTTAAAAATTATATTTTATTATATCTAAGCCATTTTAGCATTGTTTCTTACACTTCTTGGACAAATAAATGCTACTTCCTGCCATTTGAAGACTCAAACAATAATTTTTCAAAGTCTATTCACTTTACACTTGTAGATCAAAATCGATATTTTTTAATATACTCTTTTTTCCTATAAAAAAAAAGATATCAATTTTGTTGTTGAATTAAAACAATCATATTACTGCATTTTTGTAGAGCAAAATTTTTATTTTGCGAATTATGCCTATAATTCTCTCTCGTAGCAAATGATTTATATGATAAGGGTTTTTGTTCGAATTACGGAATGGACAAATGGCAAACGTAGGAAGTGCAAAAAACAATATTTCACAGAAACATATACGATAACTCTCTTTGAGGACGAAACGAAAGAGGATGAGATAGACCGACGAATAATGTACGATTATCATTCGTCACGCCGGTAAATGATACGATGGATGAATTCGTTATATGATTTAATTGCTAAATGTGAAAATGACGAAAATTTTTCCACGATAGTGCATTTTACGCAACAGTAAAAAGATGTAAAAGCATTCATGATCATTGTAAAAAATAATTTTGGACCACAAATAATTAATATAAATAAAAATAAATATTTTTAATATTTATTATATTTGTATTATATATTTTTTATATTATATTTTATGTTATATATTTTTTTGTAAGGAAATATCTATTCCAAAAAAATAAAAATTTTTTTATTTTTATTGTTATTTTAGTGCTATTTTTATTTTTATATTTAGTATTAAATGCCGAATTTTTGTAGAAATTTTAGGATTACTAAAATTTTTAGTCACATTATTGTTTAATTCAAGTTTTTATTATTATCACAATTTTATCGTTATATATTTTATATTTTATATGTATTTTATATATGTATATATTTCTAAAAGCTTAATTATAATATCAATAAATTTTAAATTTTTATTTCAAAAACATTCTAAACTCTAAGAAAGTTAATTATTAATATAATAATTATAAATGAGAGATAAAATATAATGCTAGAGCAAATAAAAATACGCAATGGTTTTTTATTTTTTGAGAATCTTATATATATCAAATATATCGGCGGACAGACACGTTTAATTAGTAAATAATTTTTTTATATTGACCTTAGTTCGATTAATGAATTAGCTACGAGACCATGTAACGAGATAAAGCAATCGTTCAAAGTGTTTCATATCACAGCTTTCTTCGAAATGGTAAATGTACAACAGGAAATTAAAATATCTGTGGCCTAGAGAGTATTAAGTTAAATCGTTTCCATTCGTTTATATGAGAAACAATAAAGATCACGAGATAAATCGATGATAGCGATTTAGGTTTGATGTATTTTATATACTCCCAAGATTATCATTAAATTTATATGCTTTATTGCGTAAAAAGGATTTACTAGATATCGCAATTATTTCTTTTATTACATCTTGTAAATTGTTTATTAATTTATTATTATTATTAATATTATTTTTATTTTCACTTTGTCACAAAACTAATAATTATTATTATTATTAATTAACATTATAATTATAAATTTTATTAGATATATATATATATATATATATATATATTTTATATTATTATTTATATATTGTTATTTAATATATTAAAAAATTATAACGATATTAATTGTATTGACTTTATATATTTACTTCATTATTGTTATATATGTATATATAGTTATAAGTATGTTATATGATCATAATTATTTATATATATATATATATATATATATATATATATATATATATATATCACCTTCTTCTATTA
>JBCAUJ010000020.1:1456443-1476622 GCA_038406275.1 Cataglyphis albicans
ATTATAAATTTTTAATGATACAGATTAGATAAAAAATGTCATATTTTAAAATAAATTGCAAAGAAATTTTATAAACATATAAAAATATACTCAGCACATGTATTCTATATATATATATATATATATATATATATATATATATGCATTTTTTATAGTATATAATATTAACAATAAGTCAAGATTGCGTATATGAAAGTAAGAGAGAGACAAACTGTGAGTGTTTTTGTCTTTTACTTTAATGTTCTAACAATCGATTGGTCAATATCGTTACCCAAGTGCATAAATTAAATAATTTTTTAACTAATAATTCTTCTATTAAATTGTTTGTGTAATTATGCGATATTAAATATAAAAATACCTAGCTTTTTCGACAAAAATATAAGAATGATACAAGTCAAGAAAAAGTATATTTTTTTATAAACAAATAAAATATTCTCTAAACTATAATTATATAATTTATAATTATAAATGTGTAAAATAATCGAGAATTTCTTGTATTTGTATTATAATATATTTAAAAAAACATTAATGTATATTATATTAAAAAAACATTAATAAAAATTCAATATTATAATAATTTTAATATTTTTCAAAATATCGAATTTCATAACTTTTGTAAATATTCTCCGAAAATCATGATGCGAATGAAAAAATTGAAATATACAATAAATAAGAAGAAAGAGGATGAAATCTAAAATACACTATAATATTTCTTTATTTGTTATCTTTAATGACACGTTTTAAAAAATATATTTAGCCGTGCATAAAGCGTGAAAACGATTGGTTAAGTTTTTTTAAACTTTTAAACCCAATATTATAAAATATATGTAATTGAGTTTTTTTTTAATTTCTCTCCTTTTCTTAAAATTATTTTTGTAATTATTATTGAAATTACATACATAAAGTAAAAATTGGAGAGATTAGAAACAATTCGGTTAGTTGCTGTTTTATTGTAAAATTCTCTCTTTCTCTATATATTTAATGCTCTAATATATTCAATGAATATATAAATTATAGTTTAATCTCACACAAAAGCATGATTTTTCTAAAAAAAAATTATTATCTACAAATTATTATCTTCAATAAAAATGATTATAAAAAATTGTAAATATCGAAAATGCACTGCAATATTTTTGTACGTTAAAATTAATTCTTCTATGGACAAACTACTGATATATTAAGTTTATATTATTATTAAAAATATAATTCTTATATATATTGTAGATTTAGAAATAAAATATTCGTTGATATGGATTAGTGGAAAAAGAATTTATCCTAAATAAAAAAACATCTGTGTACTTAAAAATAAAAGAATATTTTTAATATCCTTTTGGAAAAATAAAACAATAAATATATTTAAAGACAAACTTTATACTAATTAGTATATTTGCTATCAGAAATTAAATTAGACTTTATATTCTATATCAAAATATATTAGAGAGCCTAATAATATACATATATAACAAATAAATAAATTGATAAAAAAAAACAATATTTTTAAAAATGTTTAATAAAAAACTGAAAACACAATTTCAAAGATTTCAAAATTTGATTAAAATTTAAACAGATGGTTTTAATACACACTGTCGTCCACACTAATGTCGTATCTCGTGTAGCAAATAAATATAAAATATTAAAAAATGTCACGAGATACAATATAATAATAAATAATTACAAGGAGAAAGAAAAAAAGATAATAATAACAATATATAATTAAGTACATATGTAATATATAAAATAATTTAATATATAAAAATACTTATAAAAATAGCTTAGGCATTTAAACTGTTGTCTACTATTTATATACAAAAAATTGTAAAGGAAATCGTATGGGAAATATTGTAATGCGTTTGTTGTTAAGAACGTTATATCATTTTGACATAACTGCTGATCCTATGTTACACATATATCAACATCGCACAAATACAGGAAAATAAGCAATGACAGCTTATATATCGGGCATTGAAATTGATTATTTTGCGATCTAGCAATGTATCGAATTGGAAAACTCTCTCTCGGTGGCGAAACGGTGCATTTAAAAATCGATTTGCGGCTACGAGGGTCTGTGATTTCGGTCGATAAATTAACGGCCCTCTGTCAGTCCCTATTGGTGATTACCGCGGATTTCTATGCGAGCTGTATTTTACCAATTTTCTCGATTACCGGCATGAAAAGCCCCTTAAGTGACCGCCTATCAGGCTAACCTTCGAGGGTCGGGGCAGGAGGCGCAGTGAATTATCTTGCCTCGGCTCTCTCGAACGACTTTCCTCGCCTTTCTCGAAGAGATCTCCCGGAAACGGATAGTAATTATAGTGACGAAATACCTGCAAACCGCCTTCATAAACGAAATCTGCCGCCTATCAATTGCCTGTAACAGGTGCCAAACTCACCTGCTAGAAATTTTCAGAGCATTAAATACAGGTTCGAGCGATGTCTTCAAAAAAAAAAAGAAAAAAATTCATAATTATAGGAATTTTCCTATTTTCATTATTTTGCTTGCAATTTAGGACAGAATAAAATTGTTAAAATCTTAAGATTATTAAGACAATTTTTTTTCAAACTGATGAAAAATTAGATTGTTAATAAATTTAAAAATCTCTAGCTAAAAATAAATTTAAAATAAGTTTAATTTATAAGAAATTAGAAAAACGCGAGAAAATAATTTGTGTATATATAAGAAAGAGAAATAATTGATGTAGGACATAATACACAGAAATATACAGATAGAACGGCAGGAACTTTCCTTTCCTTTCTGTCAATATTTTTTGAATTCCCTGACGGAATTTCGTATGGGGGCTTATAAATAAATCACACGAAATTCGATTAAAATTGTGGACAATTACCGAACAACAGATCCATGCGGACGGGCGGGCGTTAATGAGCGTCGCCGGAAGTGTTGCCGCGCGTATACACGAGGGAGAGAGTCACGTGGGTAGCGGAGTGGGCAGGGGAGGAAAGAGAAGCGGGCAGCCTTCTTCCCCGCCGCAGCTTCCGGTTTGCTTGGGGGCTCACTGTAAAAGGGGACAGAATGCGCCGGTGGCGTACTGCGATAAAATCGTCTAATTGTTTCGCTAAGCGTATGTGAATGTCCAACACGCGTACAGTCAGCCGCACGCAGAGAGTGCCATTGCGTGCGTCACGTTTATAGCGGTCGGTCTTTTTCAACGAAAAAGCAATGCCGATTCAAATCGGCCGCGGCGTAATGTTACGCAAACCGGTATTCCACTGCTATAACGATCAATTTATCTCAATTAAAAGAACTTTACTTTTTAACCTGAGTGATGTATACATATAAATCTTATCGCGAAAATAATTATATTAAAATATAAATATTTGTGCGTAACATGTCGATCGAGAAAGAACCTTTGTTACGAAAAAAATGAAAAATTAGAAATCAATAGAGTAGTGAATAATATTTGGACGCAGTGAAAGAATAATGACGATATTGTATTTGATGAAGATTATGATAACAGTGTTCGTTTTTCCTCGGTAAACACTGTTTACACGAACATATTGGATTTAAAATTAAAATATATAAGATAAAGGCGGTCTCATAATTCTTTGCGCTAATCATATTTTTCTTACTAGCTTTATCTTTCGTATTCTCGAGAGAGTTTGCAGTATACGCGATTTTTATCGCGAACAGATGATAAGCAAATAATTTTCGGATGAATAAACTCAACATCGATTCGATTTAATAAAAAGTATGATGATATACATTAATGTACATCTCGTGAATTAAGAAAAAGATTTTCCACAAGTCTACGCCACTGTACCGAATTAGCTTGCTTCTTGGAGCGTGGAGTGTATAATAATTACCGCAACTAAGTAACGCAACTCGAGATAAGCTTCTCCCGAAGAACAGCGCGGCACAATGTAATGGCACTATCGTGCTGAATGTACGCATGCTTGATGAAGATAATTTGTTGAAATCATTTTATCCCACATTACATGTAGGGCTACGCACTGAGTAGAGGTTGAAATTATACAGCATTCCTTTCATATTATGTCGCGCAAGCGATTTCGAGTGATCTGAAACGTTGAACAGCAGCTATATAATTACGATAAAGAAGTGCATATCATACTAAATAATAATATACATAGTAATATCTCTCTAAATACTTTAATATGCAGTTTTCATATTCAACATAACACAAAATGTTTATCCATTAAGGTAATTTTGCATGGAAAACATTTATTTTTTAATAATTGTGTAAATATTTTTACGAGAGAGAGAAAGTATATTATTACTTCTTTAAATATTATCTGTACAAATATATATATCATACAATATAATATTACACAGTTTTATTAAAAAATTAATATTTAATATTTATTGATATATTATAATATTTTAATCAATATTAATTAATATTAATATAATAATAAAATTTTTATAAAATTAATATACTATTAATATAATAATAAAATTAATAGAAAAATAAAATTATAATAAATATAGTTTCAAATAATTCTCTGTTTTCCAAAAACTCGAAAAAAAACGGAAGATCGAGATCATTTAATTGAACTAAGTGCATAAAAAGCTAAATTTATAAAAATGCTTTTAAAATATCTAAAGAATTTTGAACATTTTAATTTGCATTTTATGCAAAAATTAACTTTATCTTACTCAATATTACAAATAACATTGAAAATAAAATTTATAAAACTCCATGATAAGATTCATTTGTGTTGTGTTATTAGGTTCGTTGTGTAAGTAAAGATTCAAGTATAAATAAATTCTCCAAAAAATAAAGATTCGTAAAGAAAGGTGGAAGGTGCTACGAACATAATTAGGGGTTGTACCTTCTTCGTGGTGACGATAAGTCGTGGTCATTATTTTCATGTTTAGATAACTGGCAGAATGGATCCGTGGGATCTTTATGGTTGCTAAGAGGACAGAATGTACACCCACACTGTTATTCCAACTGGCAACCGTCGAATGTGCCTGTAAATATCATTTTCTGAAACAAATTATATACTATGACATTGATGTGACAGCTGCACATAGTAGTGAATGTGATACATTTGCTTTTCTATGTTCGACAGAGTAAATGATAGGATGTAATAAAGAAAAAAAAAAGCACCCTAAATTATATGTTTATAATAAATAGTTATAAACAAGTTTTTTTTATCAGCTGTGTGAATTCTCTGTCAATTTAAATTTAATTAAATCGTATCTTCTTTCGTAATTTTTAACATGAAGAAAATAGTAATAATTAATAATAGTTTTTCTCATTGTAATTGACTAATTGTAAACCTCAAATGTTAAAAATTTTTAAAAGTACATTATTATTTATTTGCAGCTATTTTTAATTTGACTTAATTCGCCAAACAATTTTCTATTTTTAATAATCTACAAAAAAATATTGATTTTTCTTGAAGAAAATTTCTACCATTCAAAGAATATCGCACTATCAAATTTCGTCTCAAATCCTTTTAGCTCGCCGCGAACAAGCAAAAATAGTTCTATCCACTTATGTATAGTATAGACAGATCGCGAATCACAAAACACATGAATTACATCAATCACAACCGTAACGTTCCCTCTGCTCTTGGTCTACGATGCAACTCCTTTGTTCCATCCCGGGACCGATTTGTATAGGAACTTCGAAGGCTGCGTTCCCATGCGAGATATATAGAGGCGGTGCGATCATTATAAAAATTAAACGACGTTCATGCGATTGATTATTGAAATTACATATCATTCGAGCGCGCTCGCCGTTTCATCGGAACGTTTCCCCCCCCACCTCCAATTCATGAGTGGCGTGGTGGAAGGGGAAAGTAGGAGGGGAGTGAAAAACAACAGAAGAAGACGCAGGTATCTCTTGATGTGCGATCGTGTATATATGTATAAGCAGATCGTATTGGATGTGCGAAGACGAATGGAGTTTTATTTGTGTGCATTCGTCGAGTCGTGGACCTTAATAAGTCGTTTTCGAGAGATAATCCGCGGCGGGTGTGTCATTTCATTTCTTGTAATTTCGTGCTCGACGCGCCGCAGAATACTACGTATATTCCATTCTACATGCGCATGTGTACGTACGTGTGTGTGTGTCTGTGTGCGTGTGTGTGCGTGTGTAGCTGTGCATATACCTGTACTTGACAAGAAAGTGTTTTTCTCTTTTAGGTCCGACTGTATTAGTGACAGTAATGCAACTGCATGCGCTGAAATTGATGCTTCTCGTCGTTTTATAAAAATTGCAAAAAAATATATGTATATTTCTTTTTAGTTTAGGTTATTTCTTTTCAATTAGTAAACTTTAAGTTGGAAAAAATAGGGATATAAGATAAAATTGATATTCGAGATAAACAATTTAATTTTTTTTTTTTGTAGACAAATATAAAAATTGCTTAGATTTATTTTGATATAGATACTTATATAATACGAAAATTTGTAATATACTATAGTAGTTTATTATATTTTATATTTTATTATTTTATTATATTTTAAAAAGGATGTAAAATATTTCGTGTACAATATTCTGTGTACATGTTTGTGTATGTATGATTTCATAGTAAATTTGTAAATATTTAAATTTATGGGTGCTATCTCTATCAAAATTTTTATATTACAGTTAAAAATATATTTGATATAATTGATATTTTTTATTTCCACGTTTCCTGATTTTTCTTTTCCGTTTTATAAAAAAAAAAATCATGTTAATATATCTATTTATAAATTTATTAAATAAATAATGGAAGAAAGAAGATTATACACATATTTAAATTTCCTGTTTTCTTCTCGTCCCTCTCTTCTTATTCTCATAACTTCTCTCGCTTCGAGACACCAGATTACACTCATTCAGTGATTCTAGCCGAGGTCCTCTTTTTTTCTTTCAACTCTTCATTGAGAAAAGGACCGCGTCTGGATCTCTTCTCTCTCACTCTGTATCTCTCTTTCTCTCCTTTTAATTTAATCGAAGCGTCTTCATCGCTCCCGAAAAGCCTTTCATTCAGTCGCTCTACGATTTCAAATGTAGGAGAACAAAAACAAGGATCGATGCGGATCAAAAGAAGACAGAAGGAGCTAGAAGAAATGGGTCTGATGTTGCAGCTGAAAATTAGCCTGATGTAGTACCTGTTTCGATGTCTGCCCGCGTCCTTTGCGTGGGACGACAGACCTTAACCTGGCGCCAAGCGGTTCTATCTAGGTGATTCGGGCCTTTATTTGAGGATTGCTCGCGTGACATAATGAAAATATAACGAGTGGACGAAGTGTACGAGAATCAATAATCTGACGGGTTATAACAAAGAAAAAAAGCGGTCAATCAGTGATCTTATCGTAGTTCTGATCGATCTCTTTCAGCATTTGCACGCATGGGAAGTTTGCTTTCATTATATAAGAACTGAAAGCGTACAATAATTCGCTACAAATGCATACTACATGTTATGCATTGTAAGCACTTTTTTCTTTTATTAAATATTACATTCTTTTTCTTTCCCGATAAATATTCGCGATTTGGCTCATATTTAGAGCGAAGAAAAATTTCAATACAATGTACATATGGCGAACGATGAGTCTTTCATAAAATTCGTTCCGCAAAAATCATTTTATGCAAGACGCGTTTTATATTTCCCGCTCTTTCTCTTTTGTTTTTGTTCCCTCGTTTTCCTCTTTTTCTTCCTCCTTCCTCTGTCTCACTCAAGTGATTAAGGGAACATATACCTGACGCCAATTGGGATACGAATTAGGGCCGAGTTAACAAATTGATCCTCCGAGCTGGTACGTAAACGTCTGGTTTCTGCGCCCACGCTTCTCCAAGATAAAGCCAAGCAGGGTGCAATCTTTAGCCATTCCCTAACCTGTCAAGCTCTTAAGATAAGAAAAATGGATGATAACGCTCAATTTAAAACCTAATAAAAACATGAAATGCGTTTTAGCGAAATTAGATTAAAACGATATCGCAATGAAACCAGTTCATATGTTGTAATTAATAAAGTATCCGTACACAAAGATATATGCATTGCTATTTTTGTGTATATTATATCGACTATAATATTGTATATGTATGTGTATGTAAGCGCATAATAAAAATTATAAATAAAACATATATATTTTTTACGTAAAAACAATTCTGATTAATGTGAATTTTGATTGTTATAATGTATCATAAATTGTTTTTATTACAGATAAATAATAATAATAATAAATAGAGTTACTTTAATACTTAATAAAATGCACTAGAATTTCGAGAAACTTTATTACAAGTAAAAAAACTGTTTTATAAGCAATGAGTCTATTGGATTTCGTTTTCTAACATATACATCATAAACATGGAATTTTCAAACAATATTATTACACACACGCATAACGCATTACGAAGATATCCGACATCATTATTTCACGAAAAATGCAGATACTTGATAATGTGTCGATTATATACTGAATAGTTATGCAATGTGTCAGCCGAATGAACTCGCGGTGAAGCCAATGCGAATTCTTGAAAAAAAAAAGAAGATCACGAAGGGAGAGAGTTGGCGGGAGAAAGATACGGGGTATTCACGAAGAAAGGAGTAACCAGCCTGCTCACGGGCTGGCAGGGAGAGAAAGAAAAGATCGGGGGAGCGACTGAAATTAAATGCCCGCCGAAACAAAAAATGATCGAGTAATGACAGCGCCGGGGCCCAACAGTGGCTGCGAGTATCTCTCTCTCGGTACGTGGACGATGGTGAAGGGCGAAGACGGTGAAGACTATGTGATTACCCATCGACCAATAGCCGTGCTCAGAGCGGCCATCATGGTCCAGCGGAGACGTGCAATCACGCGATTCTCTTCAGCATCTCCACCGTGGAGACGCTATGGTTTCGTCTCTTGTACGAGCACATAGTTACAACTCGATGCAATGCTTTCCGCTTGTAAGAATCGGCCTACGGCAAGTGGAATCTATGCACGTGTAGGATCCTATTCCTCGGGGCAGCTGATGAACCGACGTTAATAGCAAATGATTCTATAGGAATAATTTCAAGTTATAATGAGTATGCTAGAGTGTAACGTAGCATGATTTTTCGATATTGAAATGATATAGATATGAATAAGATATTCTATTGGAGATAGAATGTATTCTATTTAAGCGTGTTTAATTAAGAAATAAGCGAGAGATTATACATAGAAACTTAAGAAAAAGATCTCATAATTAAAAAAAAAAGATGTTCAAGATAACTGTCATATAATTTATTGATTCATTGCTGATCATTATTGCTGAAATAGAAACGCCAAAGAAAATGTTGGCCATGTGTGTTAGTATGCATTATCAGAGTGTTTATTCCATGGAAAAATATGGATAACTTGGATTTTTTAGAAATTTTTTGCTCCTGCATAAATCAGGGAATTTTCATGAAATTTTATTAATACTTAAAAAGTTTTCAAAAAATTCTCTTTTTAATAATGTTGTTCTATATTGTAAACAATCGGTAATGCGCTGAGTAAATCCAAGTAGTGTATTATGTATTTAATTAATCTCTTCAAAAATATTGATACATATGTACATTAAAGGGAGAGAGAGAGAGAGAGAGAGAGAGAGAGAGAGAGAGAGAGAGAGAGAGAGAAAGTTTTCGTACGTGAAATTCTTTGACGAATAATTAATCTTAACGCACAATGGCCATATATATATATATATATATATATATATATACATAATTCTTTTTTAGATACTCAAATATTCTTTGATTTTTTCTGTTTTGCCTAATAATTATAAATGTATTTAAAAGAAAAAAGATAAAATAATTTTTTACAACTTTAATAGATCCGTTTCTGAAGAGATTGAAATAGATTATAAATATATATCTATCTCTGTATTTATATATATATACATTTAATATCTTAACAAAATGTTGAATATGCAGTAGAAATTCTTTATTGTAATTTTTAGTGATAAAAAAATTAAAATTGTTATACAAGTGAAAAAATTGTTTATCTTACAAAAGTTATTAATATATTTTCCCCAGAATATTTACAAATCTGGCACTTGAAACTTGAGTGGCTCTGTGACTTTGTTTTTTTTTTTCTTTTTTTTTGTACATATAAATGAAAAAGAAACATTAGAAAATGTATACAACAAAAAAATTTAATTTTAGCAGGTTGCACAAAAAAAAGGCTTGAAATGTTTTTTTCATCTGGAAATTCTAGAACAAAAGTATCTGAAAGATCAAGAAATTTTCAGGAAGCTTTTTTACAAGATTTGAGTAGACATTTCGATTGTGCTGTTTCACGATGATTAACATTCTCGCTTTTCATTCTATGTGAGATGAAATATCGTAGTAAAATTGCCGCATTAACGTTGGACACGGAGAAAACGACGGCATTTTGGCAAGGCGTAACATAGTTGCGCAAAAGTAAAACTAGATAATGGCCGCTTTCACGTGCTGTAGCCTCGCACAGTGGCGTGCCGAACGTACGTAATGTAACAAGTCCGCCTTATCTGAGAGTCATCGCCGGTAAGCAGCGTGCTTCATAACGCTAATTACCAGCTTCGGGGTTCTCAACCTCGGAACGGCGTTGATTGAGCGTTTCCAGGCGGTTAAGAGGTTTCTAGCCTCGTAGGAGGATCACACACGTGTGTGATGTATGCGTTACAAAACTACATCAAGCATCAGCATCTTTGTAATTACACAGAAAAACACCGCGTGTACATATATGGGTACATTAAACGCAATCGCAAATCGTAGATAAATTCAATACAATTTTTGAAGAGAAAAACATTTCTCTCAAATAAGTTTTACTCGCACGATAGATCTTTATTTGTTTTTCTGGATCAAAATATTATACTTAAATTACAATAGCCTTATATGTACATATATCTTTTGTTTTTTTTTTTTTTTAATTTGAATATACATTGCATTAAGTATACATTTTACTCTAAAATTACATATAAGGTGTCCAAAAAATGTTTTTTTTTTTTCATTGGTATGATTTATGTAAACTTTCTCATTAAACACTTAAATTATTTTAAGAACGCAACTGTCATCTTACATGTACATATATAATATATACAATGTAATTATTTGAATATGTCAGTTGTTTTTGTTGTAAAAGATCATCAAAATAAGCACTATAGAAATTTTCCTGGAAGCATTCGAGATATCTTGATAGATGGAACATAACACGCTGCATTTTAACAGAAATCTTTCTTCGATTCAGTCAATTAAATCGGTACTAGTGTGTTCTAATTTGAAAAATAGAACGCCTTGAGGCTAACTGAACAATGAAAGCCGCGATTTATGAGAGAAGTGTGTATTTTTATTTTAACGATAACACTTAAGATCGTGTGTAATTGCATCCTGTCTTTAAGGCCCGTCCACACATATGGTCGCACCTCCTAGAGAATCTCAGGAGATTCTCGCGCTCTATCTAATGCACTATTAAGTGCATTATGCGCGACTCACGCAGGAACGAATGATGACCTCTCTCTAATTTGAGGCAAACATAATTTTTAAATAGAAAAATGCTAGAGATCAGAAATATAATTTTTTCTTATATTTCGTAGAAAAAAATATAACATAAATTTTTTTATTATTTATTACTTTTACAAAGCATGTATAAAGAACATTATTTCTGGGTTTTTCAATTTGATAGAACTTTTATCGAAAAAAAAAAAAAAATACTGCAAACCATGATAAACTGAGATCAATAGTTTTCGAGATATCGATGTTTCAAAACTTTAATTTCTTTGAAAAAAATATATTAAAATTTTTTTAATTTTCGACAAAAGATCATTTTTATAGGATTTTTTATTAAATTTTTTAATCTAACCTAAAAAGTACAAATTTTTTTGAAAAAATATATCAAGATTTCAAAATTTTTGAAATGTATAAAAATGTGATGTATAATATATATATATATATATATATATAATTTAATATAACACTTATATGTATATATATATATATATATATATATATATATAAAGAATAATAAATAAAGTGAGAATAGTAAGTAATAATTAAAATTAAAATTTACTTCTCGGATATAGATCGAGTTAGGTTAGTTTTTTTTTGGGGGGATAGGAATCGTCTGCGCGTTTGATTTTTCTGCATAAATAAATGAATTTGCTAAAAATATATTTTATAAAATATACATAGTGTCCAAAAATTACAATTTCAAAATTATAATTTTTTGTGGCAAAAGTATTGCTGTAAATATTGCTGTTTAGGATTTTTAAAAATCTCGATAACTCGAAAACTATGATCGTAGCACATTGTGATTTGCAGCATTCTTTTTGTGATAAAAAATCCTATGAAAATGACCTATCAAATAGAGGAAAACACTGCGTACACACACACACACACACACACATACTAACAAATATTCATTAAACAATTTTTAAGTATGGACAAATATTTCTCTAACAAAAATATTTTGCGCTATTAAGAGTCCCCAAAGCTTTATTATTTTTAACACAGGTCCGTTCCTGTGTGCATTTTATGGCATCACACACGTGCGTATGTGTGAGTGTCGAATGTTGTGCGTGTGTATGTGTACGTGCTCTCCTATCTTCGGCTCATCGCTGCAGATTTCACTCGGCGCTCGTGTGAAACGTGGATAATGACGAGTACGAGGTAGGATAGCCGGCGCTTAATAACTCGTTAATTATCGTTTTAGGAAATCCGCGCGCACATAGTGGAGGCGTCCAATTACTTTACGTAACTCCCGCGCGTTCATTTCTCCGGCGGTCGCGGTAATTGGTTTAATTGTGTTTCACACAAAGAAGGAAGAAATTGAAGGAGGCGGGAAGGTGGCGAATCTCCTAACGAGAGCGACAGGAGGAAGATCTCTCCTTTATCGTTTTTGCCATATGGAACATCGCTAAGGTACCGCTATGATTACGGAATTGCTATTCCAATTAATTAAATGCGCAACTCCAATTAATTAAATACCAGGCAATCTGTATAAGGAATAGTGAAGAGTTTGACACAAATTGAATTTTTCAAAAATATCGATTAAAAATTAGATAATTGAAAATAATATGTTCAATATTACAGAATTGAATTTTTTTTTAAATGCAGTTAATATACACAGTGTCCCAAAATTAGACTGACAAACTTGATTATAAAGAACACCAAAATCAAGCCAATTTTTGTTACTAAATCTATGTCCACAAATAAGTTGTGATTAATCATTTTACGGGAAAGCATTTCTATTTCTGATGAAAACTCTCCGCACAGATCGTTGATTAGCGATTAAATGAGTCGCGCACCTGAGGACACAGAAAATTTCTCCGACCAAGGACTCTCTTAATGATAACTCAACGCGATGCTATCTTACAGGAAGTCGTGAGTGTGTTTCGCTGTCGACCGAAAGTAATAAAAAATGTTAAGATACGCAACAATCGCGTGATACGGAAAAAAGGAAGGAGGTCGACGAATCGCGATCAAAAAAAAAAAAAAAAAGACTTAATTACTTTAGGTTCCTTAATTTCTCGCTTGATATTTTGTCTCAGAGAATGAAGAAGCTCTCCGTTTAGCTTTCTATTTCTTTTTTATCCGTAATAATTTTTTTTTTAATTGTTAAAAGTTTCCAAAAATAATATATTATATCTAATAAGATCATAAACAATCAAACTAAAAATTAACAATTTGTGGTATTTGAAAAAACTTGTGTAAAAATTACGTTCACACAAATTATGATATTATTAATCATATTGTTCAGATTTTGCAATAAAATTTTATTCTATGCAAATACTATCAATTCCCTAATAAAATCATTGATGCGACGATCAATTAAAATATTATTAAAATAGAATGTAAAGAATGTAAAGAATGTAGAATATAAAATGGATCTCAAATCTTTTCAAACAGATTCATGTACCAATAAAACAATCCTTTACAAACTGACAATAAAAATCCAAAGTCTATATTCATAGCCATTTTTCAACTAAAGAGTAAATATTAATATAATAATAAAAATTCATTAAAAATAAAAAGAGATACTGTAGCACTATAAAATTTTATTCTTTTGATTTAACATGATTTTTTTTTAATATTAAAAGCTTAATGTAATAAAGATTCAAAATTAATAAAATATAAGAGAGAAAGATTACACACAAAAGTAATAAAAGAAATAATTAGAAATAAAACATGTAAAATATACACACCACATATTTGATCCATTTTATCCCATAAAACATTTTTATCAATTTCTTACACACATGGTATTCACTCATATGTTGTTACTTTTGAATTTATCCGCGGTTGAATTTTATATAAGTACATATTTTGAAGAATTTATTCTTAAGTGTGCCTAAAAACTTTTGGGAAATTACGGACATTACAGCTTATTAAACGGCAGATTAAAATCAGAACACTCACGCTTCAAAAGTTCGTTACAATACAATACTGAAACTGCTTCTAACACGTCCTAATGTGTGCCAAGCAGTCATGTGTATTATATTTAAAGTCTAGAAGCCGAACTGCTCGACATTTTTTTTTTTTTAGTGAAACTTAAAACCTTATGTGAGTACCTAGGTTATACTCAAAATTTTAAACGCATTTTAAATAAAATTTGGTTTGGAAGTTATTTAAAGTTACTATTGATTCTTAGGGAAAATTGCCTATTGTAGCACTTATTGACAAATTTGACAAAGAAAAAATATTATCAATGATATAAAAATTTTCACATATATTAAGGAAATTTTAATAAATATTTGTACAAAACTTGATTTATATTCACTGATTCGTTTAAAAGTTATTTACTAAAAATTGTAGAAAAATATTATCTGTCTCTTTTTCTCTTTCTGAAAATTACTCGTTTTTCATTGTTTTTTTTTTTTGCAGTTGATTTCAGAGGATATTCACGATCAAAAGTTTTTGCCATAAATTAAGAAAAATAATTATTACAACTATTTTCTTTTATGAAGACGTCAAAATCAATATTATTTTGTGATACTTTAATTTTTTTCATAATTCGAATTTATTTTTTTAATTTTTCAAACAGTATAAACATAAGGAACATGTTTTCTTTTTAATTTTGACAAGTTTTTGCTACTATTGTACATCTAAAACATCCTTAAAAAAAATTGATATTGAAATCAATGAGATAATAAAATTGCTGTGTTAATGAATGTTGTCAAAGTAGTGTATATTTTAAAAACTTGCCTTTACCGCCGCAAAAAGGCACCAAATACACTCGCCAATTGTGAAAAATTTTATATATATTTATAAAATTTTCCAGCAAAAATAATAGTATTAAAAAATTACGCCAAGTAAATAAAAATTTGTGCTATAAAATTTATTTCTTTTTATTATTATTTAAATGAAAACATTTTAACTATTATATAAAGTTGTGTTTTAATTTCCTAGAAAAATAATGACATCGAAAAATCATGCTAAAATCATGAAAATTTATGTTATATAGTTTTTTTATTTTATTATTTCTAATATTAAGAAAAATTATATTTAATAAATCGCAATTATAATAAATCACAATTAAAGTAATAAAGCGTATAACTAAATTAGAATTATTTTATAATTAACTAAATGTACAATATACACACATCTACGCATTGGGATATATTTATTAAAGAAAAATTTCTCATAAATTCTAAGAGTGTGATTTGTCGCTACCAATGAATTTTTGTTTGCCTTTCCTCAATTAGGGCCTACTAATATTGTCGATGCTATCAAATTAATCGTTCTGAAGTGTTTTTAAATCTTGAATTTGAGTGTTGAGTTAGCAACAAAATAAATATATTTCTGCAGCAATACTGGCGCATTCAGCGCCATCAAAACAGTTGCGGATTTATGCGCCGAACGGCCTATCTGAGGCGTTCCCACAATACGTTGCGACGCCATTTTTTCTAGCAAGAATTTTCATGCTACATCGGCGCAATTGCTTGAGATGTCATACGTCGTCTGTATTATCTTGATTATACTCCAAAAAGACATTTTGATCGAAGTATATTGAGCGCTTACTCAGCAAATTGTTCGGCGGAAAAAAGCGCTGGAAGACGGAGCAATCTGGCAACTGTTATGTGCGCTGAATACGGCCAATTATGATTATGTGTCATGATTTTTAATAACAATACTTAACAACAATAAAATAACAAAACTATAAATATAAATAATAAAAAGGTTATCATTACGAGTCTTATTAATTGTTCAAGTTTAATTTGCATTTTTTATTTATTTATTTTTTTTTTTTTGTAAAAGACGCGTTGCAAACATATCTCTTCGAAGAAAATATGTTTAAATATTAAATTTTTTTTTTCTTAATTCGTTTTTAAAATTACACAACAAAATATAGGTATAGATACAAAAATTTTATATTACCTTAATTTTAATAATAAAAAATATTAATAAAATGTTGAAATATTATCAAAATATTTTTTTATACACTAATTTTTATTTAATTAAATAGTCTATAATTTTTAAAATATAATATTTATATTATACATAAAATATTTATTTATATTAAATTATTTAATATTATATTATATTAATATTATATTATATATTAATATTATATTATATTTATATTATTTATATTATATATTAAAATTTGCATAAAAATTTTAGGAAATTAAATTAATATTATTATTATTATTATTATTATTTAATATAATTTAATTATATGTATTGTATTTTAATCAAACACAATCTTCTACAGCAAATAAAAGAAATTGCTTTCTTGACAGCGATAGTTTTCTCTTATTAAATTATATTATTATTAAAATATTACTATTAGCCTTGCTCATGATGTATAAAAACGAACTTGATTCACTCGACTCACCATCGACCATTAACTAGACATGCTTATACAAGCATACACACACACACACACACACACACACACACACACACACACACACACACACACACACACACACACACACACACACATACACACACACACACACACTCACGCACAGACGCATACACACTCACACGACACACAAACACACAAACACATATACAGGGTATATCAGAAATTGATACAAGTGGAAAAAAGTATATCTTCATAAAAAATACAAAATAAATAAATTTTTCAAGACAAAATAATTTGTTTTTCAGAAAAACAACTTTAATTATTTGTCGAATATATGTTCACTTGACTAGCAACGGCTTAACCAATCTCGCTACAATTATTCCTGTCTGTGCACATATTTGTAAACAATGTCTTAACTTGGAGTGGATCAAAATAATGTGCAACAAGTTTAATATTACATTTATTTATTAAATTACGCATTGCTGCAAATGTCGCTTTCTTATCGCACACAATGTGTTGCTCGGCTGGAATTAACGATGCGTGAATTGCTAATAAAAAGCGTCTACATCTTCACTTCTTTACATTCTTAGAATATTGTAGTATTTGAGACAATGTTCGAAATTTTTTCGAAAACAAGGTTTATATGAAAAAATCTCATTTTACATTTTCTCAGTATGTATTTGTGCGTGTATAAAAAATCATTATTTTTATTTTCTTTTATAATTTTCTATACATTAGAATATATAGCATATAAAAAATTATAAGTATTAGTTATAAAATTGCAAATAGAATTTTTTTGATTTTGAATTTTATTGCAAATTACAAAACGTGTAAAACAAGTTTGTCATATTTAAAGTTTTATTTTTTTTTGCTAAATTTTTGTAATTAAATGTATTCAAATCAAAAATATATACAAATTAAATGGTTAATTAAGTTATTAAATTTATGTGATAATTATTTGAATTTATTAATTAAATATATATTAAATATACAGAAAATAATTGTTTTTTAAAAAAAGTATGCAGTTATTTGCAATATATTTTTTTATAACAATTATTTATTTTTTCTTTACATTTGATTCATTTTATTATTTTGTACATTAAAGTATTACGAAACAATTATCGAACATTAAATAATTTTCGAGATATTTTATATTTTCTATACTAAAATATGTCAGATTAAGATACAAAATAACAAAAAATTCTTAATGAAAAAATACTTTGTTATAATGTTTTGGAAAGCTCTCGACATAAGCATAAGAATATGCAATAAAAAATAGGGGATTCCGATTAAGAAATTAAAGATGTCCTTGACTTGACCTTAACGATGCCATCCAAGGTCAAACCAATGACACCATCTCATGTTCCCCACAAAACCATACAATTTTTATTCAAAACGTTTTTCTCTAAACTGCTAGTTTTGAAAAAAAAGGGGTGTACGAGTGGTCTCGGATACCCTGTACATATTTACTGTATAATATTGTATATAATTAATATGTGTATATAATTACCCTGTATATAATTAAAAATTAATTAAATATTTTAAAAATTATAAAAAATTGCATGTCCCGGAACATTATGCACAGAATTTTAACTATAGGCAAAGAAGTTTGCATTGAATTGCAGTTGTAATTATTTAAGTAGTGCAGATGCGCGCTAATACGAATGAAGCGCAACGATGTGAGTTTTAAGAAGAGCTATATATAAGCTGCGATAAAATCAGTGTGGAACTGATACAGCGTAAATACCGCGTGAAAAGATAACAAAGAACACGCGAGAGAAGCGCTCCCGGTCTTTTTTTTTTTTTTTTTTTGTTGGCGCAATAGAATTTTAATTCGCTCATCTTTTATTCCGCGCTTCCGCTCATTCGGCATTATCCTGAATCGTGAATGCGCTGCAACGGGAGCGCAAAGTCGTGAAACAATCGCGCGATCGCCCGATTTCGGATATTTATACACTGCCGTTATGTCGGCGATTTACGGGCGCGCGGGACTTTTGACAATCTCATTGCAACCTAACCTAGTTGGGCATGAAAAACTCGTCAAGACGTATGCGCGCGCGCGTGTATGTGTGTGTGTGTGTGTAACGGGGACGCATTAACATTAGTTATCATAATACTTCCGTAATTCATCTACATTAACATCGGCCAACAAACAAGCAACGATTAAAAAAGCAGCGCACCGGAAAAATCGCAACAATAAGGACTTGGCATCAGAAGTGACGCGCAGATCTCGGTTTCACGATAATAATCATTTGTAAAAGAAAAATATATTCTACGTTTACGGCCAGGCAATTGAAATGTAATCGCTTTATCGCATCTCACGAATTATTAAGGATATAAAAAATTAGGTAATGCTCAAGAAAGTTAAAGATGATGATAAAACTATATATAAATTTATATTATGATAAAACTCTAAATTTATATCTGGATAGTGTGGGTTTTAAATTTAATATTAATCACGATCTTCAGTAATTCAGTAATAAATAATTAAAACTCTCTTGTGTTGAAATTTGATGATTATAATAATTGGAATTTTTGTTTCATTAATAATAAGAGATTTTCCGCGTATGTGTTGTATTTATCTTAATATAAGTGTACCAATATGATGTGGCATATATAAAAGAAGTATTTAATTTCTTTTTTATTCATTAAACTATTAGGAATCTGTTCATTATGATTAATAAATTAAACTGATTATTAAACCTGATTTCTTGTAATTTGAATTTCACGTTTATATTAATTTAATTACTTTATAAATTATTTTTTTGTTTTGTTAATCATTCGAGAGTTTCTTCAGTTTACTTTTTATTAATATTTAATGCTCAATTAATCCAAACAATGTTCCAAGTACTTGTTATGATACTTGTATACTTTATAATTAAGCAATATTGTTGTAATTTTAATTAAAATGTTATGGAAAAAAATAATAAATCATTTTTTATTTCAATATATAATTTTATTTATAAATATCAAAATATTTATTTTAATGGAATCAATTTTTGTAAAAGACAAATTCATTAAAAAGAAAAATTAAATAATATATTATAATAAAATTAGATAATACATATAGAATAACAATATATATAAAATTAGTGAGAAATTTATTATTATTTTTTTTAAGCTAACGAATTTTTCTAAAATTCCTAATAAAAATTAAAAATTCTATTCTAGTTTCTTATTATTTAATCTAGAAAGATTTATTATTTAATCTATAATTTCTTTTATACTTCAAATTTTATTGCAACTACAAGTACTTCTGAAACAAGTTTATGTGATATTTGAAATTTTATTTCTTATTATTAAATTTTTATAATTAATTGTGTTCAAATATTAATAAAAAATATATAAATTTAATTTAATCAAATTATTAAATTTATATAATACTTATTTACATTTATTAATTATATATATATATATATATATATATATATATATTTAAATAAAAAATATACAAAATTTACAATATTTAATAAAATA
>JBCAUJ010000020.1:1486457-1497248 GCA_038406275.1 Cataglyphis albicans
ATATATCATATATCATATATCATATATCATATATCATATCATACATCATATATCATATATCATATATCATATATCATGTATCATGTATCATGTATCATATATCATATATCATATATCATATATCAAGTATCATATATCATATATTATATATTATATAATATATATTGTATATTTTATATTATATATTATATATTTTATATTATATATTGTATACTTTATATTATATATTATATATTTTATATTTTATATTATATATTATATATATTATATATTATGTATTATCAATATTATATTAAATTAACCCATTTTTTATAATATAATTTGATATTGCAACTACTCAAATGTTTTTCTGCATTCCGACATTTAATTTATATTAGTTTACATAGTCCACATTAAAAACATCCATGTAAACGTGATGTAAACTATATATGCACAATCGATGTAAACGTAGTTTTAAAATCCGTGACACAACTTTGATGTAATCTCTTTATTTCCGGGGTACGCTATTAAGAAAGAAGACTTCTTGAATAATCTTCGACCGGAACGTACGGTTTCTCCCTCGTGCGCCAAATTTCCGTCGTCGCGTTCGTGAGAACGCATTACGATCTTAATGAGCACTTAGCATAACAAACGCAAGATCGGATCGGGTTGCTAAGCGAAGCCGCGCACGCACCGACGATGAGCAAGAATGCGCGCGAGCGCATCGGGTGGGCTCTCTGCCAGAAGGAAAACAAGACGATCGTCCCGAGCCACGTAAATGCAACGGTCTCGCATAAGTCTGTTAGACACGTATATATGCCAAATTGTTTACGTATATAACTATACGTAACTAAACGTATATATACAAATCTTAAAGATAGATTCACACACTAAAAAGTAAACTAAATCTAAAACAATATTTATTTATTTAAATATTTGCAAAAGAATTAATTATTTCACTCAAGCAACAAATATATTTGAATTAGTAAAATATATATAAAATTAAAGCAAAATATGCTTTTATCTGCAAATAAAAAAAAATGTTTTTTTTTTTATCTTTATTATACACTAAAGTACTTTCTCTAAAAGAGAAAAACATTTTTTAATTTTTGGCTGCTTGTTTAAAAAACATAGATTTTCTTTATTTTAATAATTTTTGATCTTCAAATATAAATATTTTTTATATTAAAATTTTTAATAATATTTTAAAAATTATAATTTTTATTGCATGGAAGTAATAATTTATTTTATATAACAAAACATTTTCAGAAACAAAGTATTGTATATATTTGTTTAAGTAAGAAAATCAAATTAACAAAATGTATTTATTCAATTGAAAAAAAAAAAAAAAATTATTTTTAGTGTTTGTATACAAAAGAATACGGATCTCATAAGTATAAAAATCTTGAGAATTCTCATATATTCACAAGATTTCTCACGCGTGAAAGATCACGTATGATTCATTATCGCTTAGAAAATCTCGGTAATTATGAACAAATCTAGTCTCGGTCGTAATACGTTTTTAACGATATTCAATTATAAAACGTAGATTTTTCGAACGCAATATGTAAATGGCGTGAGAATTTTTAATATCCAGATATACTTTTTAGCATTACAGCGTACTCAAATCAATTTTTGTTATTCAAACTTAATGAACGGAATATCTCTGGTATCACAGTTTTTATAATTAAGAGCGTCTCTTTAAATGTTATAAAAATTCTCTGATTTCCTAAATGATTTTATTTTAAAATTCCGGGTAAAGAGAATATTTCTTCGAAAATAAGCTTTCCTGTATGTTTTCTATTATAATATTTTTCTCTCATACAAAGAAAAAATTTAGAACTTCTTAAATTGTTAGATTTGTAAATGTACTAAAAAAAAAAAACTGAATAACTTTCATAAAATAAACATTTTCGCTTGCATAATAATTTCATTTTTTTATCATTTTATTAAAATTTACAATAAAAAATACGTATTGCATATTTTTAATATTTTATTAAGACATTAAATATATAAGCATAAAGAAAGAGAGATAAAAATATATTTAAAATATATATAATAAAAATAAATATAATTTTCACTTAGCTTGATTGCGACTGATTATAATATAAGAGCAAGATTAGAAAGAATCTTTTTTTTTTAATTCATCAAGTCTGAATAAAATCCCCAAACTTTTTCAGGTACAAAAAAATTCCCGAAAAAATTCAGAGGGGGGGCAGGTGGAGGGGGGGGAGGAAGGAGGGGGAGGGTAGACACTCTGTGTACATACATGTATCCGTCGAAGTAGCCGAAACGGAGATGACGTGAAAGCTATCGTTGGTCTCGCCGTGCGATGCGCATGCGAGCGCCTCTCGACTTATGGAAGTTTAGCCGTTAACTTAACCGGCGTTTACCTTAATCTAAGATCAGCTACGCGGCCCAAGCCGTGCTCTTGCGCGGTATAATATATGGCCGTATGAATATGCATTGGACACGGTACACGAGGTCTTTGCCGCGTGCGTGTGCCGAATGTATGTGCGCCTCGCGTTGACGTGCTTGCCCCCACGCTCACTTTGCTGGTGCACACGAGCAACGATACGCTTTACACGGTGCACGTTATACTCTCGTGTGTGTGAGTGTGGTGTGTACGTACGCGCGCGATTTAGTGATGTGCTGTCGATCGGCGTGTGTGCGCGCACCTGTCTCTCGGTGTGCGAGTGAGAGAGAGAGAGAGAGAGAGAGAGAGAGAGAGAGAGAGAAGCGATTATTACTTCGACTTTAGTTTACAACGTAATAATTTTACGACATTCTGCAAAAAGTATTTATGGAAAGGAGATCTCTCGCCGGTGAGAAAAAAGCAAACAAATATGCATGCGATGTCGTTAATCATTCAGCTTTCAGTGCTTGTTACACGATAATCATATACATTGTTATCTGAGGCGTCGTTATCGGACAGTTTGCGAAGGTATTATTCATATAATTCCATGCGTTATTTGCAGAAATCGTTGAGAAATTTCTTGTTTCTTGTTTGTCGTCCGTTGTGAAATATAACAAATTAAGCTCTTGCGGAAATTAAAATTCCAAAAAGAAGCTATTTAGTGTGATGATTCACACATATATATCTAATATACATATAGAAATTTTATTTCTTCTATAAAATCTATTTTTTATTCCAATAACCTTAGCGCAACATAACAGAAAATTTTTTTTCTGTTCATATTCTTAGATATATCGAAATTTATAATAAAATCAGAAAATTATTATTTTTTTTTGTATTATAAAAAAAATATGGCAATATAGTGAAATAAAATCAAAATTAGTTAAATTTAATATTATATTTTTATTTTGTCAATATACTATACATTATATAATTATATATTCTTTGCAGAATACATTAATAAAAATTAGATTGGATATAGTTAATTCGCTCTGCATTTATTTTTGATTCAAAAACATATTTAAAAAAAATTAATTATGAAATCTTGCAATCTCCTTTCAATATCTATTGTTAGTGAAATCATTTATTTGACATAAATTTAAGCCATAAATTATTTAAATTTTATATATATATATATATATATATATATATAATTTAAATATGTTTATTGTAATTAAATTTATTAATTTCTAAAAATAATAAGATTATTTAAAATTTTATACAACAGTTTAGTGTTTAAATTCTGAGTTTTTCAGTTATTTTTTAAATTCAGTTATTTTTTCAGTTAAGCTTTATAAGTTTATAATTTAGTTTAAGTGATAAATATTTTTATATCAATATTTTTATTTTCCATGATATTAATAATAATGTTTATAAACGCAAGAAGTTCTTGCGTTCTCTAGGATCTTTTGTATTATATATTTTCTTTCAAAGAAATAGTTAACGAACACAAAGAATAATTGTTAAGTTATGTCGTTAAAGATTATTGGAATAATACTCACCTTTTATCTATAATTAGTTTTTACAATAGTTTTTATTAATAGTTTTTATTAATAGTTGTTATTAGTATATTAATTATATTGATAATTATTAATATATAATATATAATAATTATTAATATATAATAGTTGTTATTAATTATTAATTTAAGGTATTACAATTAGATTGTGTCAATTAATTTACCGATACTATTCTCGATAAATAAAAAATGTGATTTGATACGAGAAAATATTGGGCGTCTTATCGATTAGCGAACGAGAGCAAAGTGCGTTACTTTCGTGGATGCGTGTGGGAGTAATTTGTGAGTAGCGGATGCGATACCATGTGCGAACGTCGGAGCAAGTAGAAGGTGTATTCTTATCTGGACGAATTTTACGAGCGTTTTAAAGGATCGTTAATTTCAGGACTTTTATCGTATTCGCCTCGGGCCTCTCGCTCGCTCGGGCGTCCGCTTCTAATGGCAGCTGCTGAAAACGGATTGTAACGAAAGTTGAGCATCCATGTTGCGCTGCCACGTTAAATTAGCAACTCTCTAAATCATCGAAGCAAATTTACGGTCGAAAGCGTTTCGGTTAAAGATCAATGATAAATAAATGTACGTTTTATGCAACATATGTCAGCTACCGATTGTTTACTTGACACGAAAGATACTTTGTAAAACATTTTAACGAGGAAACATAAATACATACACGTTTTCCTTCAATATATATGTTCTGTAAGGGATGTTGGGTATTAGAAAAAATTAATTTCAATTTTAGATACACTTAATATTGTTACAAAGAGCCATTTTCTTGGCATCTGAAAACATTTAATTATAAATTTTAATTCTGGGAATGTATAAATAATGAAATAATTAAGTGCTGTAAATGATATATTATTATGTTGTATTTAAAAAAAAAAGAGGAAAGCGAGATGCGCTCTGTGAAAAATTCATAAAACTTTGATAAAAGGGACAGAGAAGATAAGATGGTGTATGTGCAGATTATGGAAAAATCTTTCCTGAATACGTTGAGCTTAAGTTTATACATTGTTTTAAAGTGACTGAAAAATGTCGTTCAACCGAGCGTCTGGGATTTATGAGCCTTAATTGACACGTTGATGGGAGCAGTTTTAACGCTCTTAACTTTTCACTTCGTCTTTCTGACCGGGCCGCGAGACTCAAGTCGCATCCTCATGTAAATTTAATGACGTACACATGGATGTTACTTGTCCACGTATTAACGCGATACATCCATATTAATCTCTTCAGACAACGTTTCGCTCTTTAAAACGTTCAAAGAGCCTGGAAGAAATTTTCTTTGAGATTTCCAACACGTACTAATGGAAGAAGAGCACTGCTTTAACAATATTAGTTTTTCTGAATTTTTCCAAATATTGTATACAACATTCTATGTACATTACGTTATTTATATTCGTTATCTATATTCAATCATTTTTTACCACGTGTATATTTGTTTTCTTTTTATTCGCTATATTTGTGTGTGAATTAAAATATATAATTACATATAATTAATAAAATAATTGATAAATTATAAATAATATGTTATGTAATTTTAAAATACATTGCACAAACAATGAAAATGTACATATACATATATATTAACGAAATGAATTTGATATAACGTATGATATTAAATAAGAAAAAAAATATATTACAACAAACTTTTTATAATGCCTCAGAAAATTTATTTATCTTTCAAGATTCATTTAAAGAGACATTTTGTGTTGAGGCTACTCCGCAAGAATAAACGTAAGGAGTCAATTGTATTTCGACATGTGTATAATTCAAAATCGCGTCCATTCAACATGTTAATATTTACGTTGTGATTTATTTAATCAAGATCATCAGAAAATAGAATTATTATAAATCGGCTACTTAACGTTACGTATTTATAAGCTTATATCGAAAATATTTAAGCGTTATATGATAAAAATGCAGCAATATAAACGACGATTCCCGATAATTAGCGTCGAATTATTTTCTTTTTTTTTACATGTTCGAGTTGTATTCCCAACTTTCTATGAAGATTTCAGTAAGCTAATTACACACCAAGAGAGAAAGAGAGAGACAGAGAGAGAGAGAGAGAGAGAGAGAGAGAGAGAGAAAGAGAGAGAGAGAGAGAGAGAGAGAAGTGCATTCTGTAACGATGCTAACTTTTCATTTCGTTGCTTTGTGACTGCGACACTAGTCACTAATTCTCATGTTTAATTAATGAGATGTGTATACGAACGCATCATCTTTCAGGCTCAGCCATGCAATACCAACACTCTTGTTCGGCATATCCGCAAAGAATTATGCCTGCAAAGGTGCGTGTAAAGTAAAGGGTAAGAAAAATTATCCGCACACTTTCCTACCGAGTCACCGACTTTTGTGTCGAGTCACGCTTTGACGATCGCATTTATAGGCTCGGTTAATTTCTTTCACAAAAATTAACTATTTCACAAACCGATTCTGCAAGATTTTTTATATGTATAAAAAAATTGGCTCTTGTTGGAAAGAGAGGAAGAGAGAGAGAGAGAGAAAGAGAGAGACAGAGATTGAAATAAAGTTTACAAACTTTTGTATATGTGTTACATACATTTTATCATATTGTATAGTTATTATACACTATACGCACATATATATTTTTATGCTATAAAAATTAAGTTACATTCTGCTACTTAACTGTAAAACTTGCAAAATGTTTAGTAGCATTTAAGTATTTAAGTATAGTTGTGTCGTCTCACTCTTATATGCGTATTTATAACACACCATATAAGAGCTGTATGTAAGCACAGTGTTCTGTAATTAATATCATCATCCCTAATTTCTGCACTTCTATTATTTGTGTATATGTATGTGCGTACCAACTCCGCCAGACCTAATTCTCTATTTTAACAACGAGTCTGCTAATGTCAGAATAATTGCTCGTTTTAGTGTACTCATGTAACATCACAAATTGCATTCGTGTTGAGAGACATTTTTTTTCAGACTTAATGATTCTGAAAAACTGTTTGTATTGCAATTTCAGATATTTCCGTCATTATAGCTTTTTCTTAATATTTAGAGAGTTAAAAAATATAATTTGGATCGTTTTGAATAAAATAAATACTGTTTTATTTTCAATTAGGATTTCAAGAGGTTTGAGATAATTTAATTGATTTTAAAAGATTTGAGATGATTAAATAAAACAATTTTGTGTTTGTGAATAATCATTTATTATATAAAAACGCAATATTATTTGCTTAACAAAAATTTCTTTATTTGTTCATCCACTAAGACTGCATACTTTAAAATAAAATAAAATTCTTTAGATTTCTTTCCAATAATTACAGAAATATTGCTTTTTTACACTGACTTTTTTTAAGATTATAACATTTATTTTGTGTGTGTGTGTGTGTGTGTGTGTGTGTGTGTGTGTGTGTGTGTGTGTGTGTGAGTGTCATGCAAATTTATTCAAACCGCGATTACAAATCATGCTGTCAATTACAGTGACTGTGACGTAGAAAATGTGATCACTGTTAAAGATTTTCAGGTATCTATTACAAAAATAGTTATCATTTCTCATCAGATTTTTTGTAACAGTTACTATCAAGTTTCACTATTCAAAAATATTCCAGCGTCACGATTATTCTGATCGACCCTATCATGGCACAATTTAACGCTCAACGTCACTTTGCGACGACATTGGTAACACAGCCAAGTTAATCAACGCGCTTCTTTGATATGCTTAACGAGCCTCTTCTTGAGCCTTGACGACAGAGGAAGGAAGAAAAAGTTCACGTAGCAAAAAACTCGCTCGCTCGCTCGCTTGCTCGCCCAGACTTCCGAGCTCCGCTCGTCGCCCCGTCTCGTGAATTCGTAAATTCCCGGAGCAACTTCGTCGGAGCTGGAACCACCCTTCTCCGTTTCGATGGCACTTCACCCCTTCCACGCGTGGTCTCGCTGGACCTTCTGCCCCTTCTCTTGTCCCGTGCGCTTCGCGACGATCCATCGCCGTTCCATCTCGAAGAGAGCTCTTGGAGGAGAGCAAGCTGGAAGTGGGAGGCCCAGTATCATCACCCGCTCCACCCTTCGCTCCTGCTCTATCCTTTCTCTTGCTCTATCCAATCTCCCGTCGTTGCCCCTACACCTCCCACCATCATCGTCTTTCGCGCGAGGAACCTGGACATCCCGTGCTCCCCTTCACCCACCCGGACTATAATGAAAGATATTAACTACAATTTTATATCGAATTACCGCTGAAACACATTTCAAATTACTTGGGCGTAGCCGCGCCACGTAACGGAGGCGCCGTGGTTGCTTTAGTTGGGATTGGCGGGATGCTTAACGGCGACACGCGGGATTGGCCGAAATTGAGCAACGGTGGGGTGATCGTGGGGCGTGCCAAAGTCGCGATATGGCCGCCCAGGAATGAGCAGAGGTGCCCGCCGTTCTCAGTACGGACAGACCAGTCGTGGCAACTCGGTGCACGCGCACACACGCGACGCACGCAACGCACGCATACTCGCGTCACGACTACAGTTTCCCACAGTTTTGGAAACAGACCGGAGCAATTCTTCTTTCAGCTGTGTCTCTCGCGCATTAGATTAATCTCTTCATCGGGATTGCACGTTCGCGAATCCGGAAGACGCTCTTGATTGATTAATTGGATTGTCTCTTGAAAAATCTTGTATAGTTCGTCGTAACAAATGCGCAGATTTCATAGCAGGCTAATAAAAGTATTTGTCAAAATTTGACTCGAATAATTGATCTAACGCGACAATCAAGTGATAGTGCGATTTAAAAGAAAACAGTGCCAATAGGCTGTAACAGTGTATTGACAGTTCAAAATTGATAAAACGCTGATAAGTCTCGTTGCAAAAGTGATTAATTGTGCTACGTGTGACGGGAAACCGCGATAAGTTTTTAAACACAAACTCTCAAAACAAACATGAGTCGAAAGGAACCAATCCAGTGAATGATTAGAGACTAAACTGATAGAGCTCTGATAAATGTGATTACTTGTGGTCGTTTATACGGCATGCACAATTGTGACAGGATAAAGACGGAGGCGTGCCAATGTCTAGGAATTATTTCTTAGAACTTTCGCCACGTCTGTTTCATACTTGAATAATCAGTCAGCGAACAATAAAAGGTCAAAGGTTCAAACCCATTTGAACAAATAATTTATCATTTTACCATTGTATAGTTGTGCAAAAGTGAGAGGGGGAACGAAGTCTTATATAAAAAATAATTAATAATTAAACGTGCAAAAGGAAAAGGAGAAAAAGGAAAGCGGAAATGGTCGGCGGCTTCGCTCTTACGCGCGGCAATTATGTTAAGTGGCCAATTAGCAATTAACCGGGGAGCTGAGCCGAGCGGCCCCTTAATTGCTTGGGAAGAAGGTGGTAGCGAAGGTGGAGCGACCGAGTGAACGGGAGGAAGTGCAAGGTGCACACGCATCTCAACGCGAGTATCGGTTTCACGCATCATTTATGTCAGATTTTTCTTGGATGATTTCTGCCAACCGATTCACTAAACTTTGGAATATCTGCACGATTTGAAGGTTTCCATTCAATTTGTAGATCGAATAAATCTCTGATGAGCTTATTTAAACGCTAAGGGTATTCATGTCCTTGCCGGAAACGAGCGAGATTTTTTGACCCAATGAAAAATTAATTGCAGCATTCTAGATAAGCGTCAAGAATGTCAGGTAATTACGTGCTCGTCGCACAGGTAGAAGAGGAAA
Source organism: Cataglyphis albicans (assembly GCA_038406275.1). Classification (NCBI taxonomy): domain Eukaryota; kingdom Metazoa; phylum Arthropoda; class Insecta; order Hymenoptera; family Formicidae; genus Cataglyphis; species Cataglyphis albicans. Next base: position 1,496,064 of record JBCAUJ010000020.1, read on the forward strand.
AGTGATTCAGAGATCGAGTCTATCTGGAATTACAGTGAAGTGAAATTGAATTAGTGAGGGCACGATCTTCTTGGCGTAAACTACGTCGTCACCGTCGGCAAGATTCTGTCTCCCAGGTACCGGGCGAGTCCTGGGGTGGCGACAGAGGCACCTGCAGGTGCCCGTAGCCCGAAGGAACCACCTGCGTCTACCGTGATGACGGTCCATCACCAGCAGAACCACCACGTGGCCGCTCTCAGTGGCGTTGCCGTGGCCAATAACGGCCTGAATCTCAGCAGGATGTCCGGCCTGGAGGCGCATCGGCTAGAAAACATGGTCGATCGAAACGGCGTCGCTATCGAACGTCTCTCCAACGGATTGGACTCGCGCAATAACAATCTAAACAACAACAACAATAACAATAATAACAACGGGCTGGAAAGGGGCGACGCCTCGACGACGATGCCGCAGAGATCGAGGTTCATGATCACCGACATCCTGGGCGGCGCGTCCAGCAAGGTGCATCAGTCTGGTCTGCCTAGCCAGGACCCACCTGGAAGTCCACCCTCAACGCCACGGGACCTCAGTGTCAGGCACCAGTCCAGAACGTCCTTGAGCACCAGTAATCTAGACGAGGACAGCGACGCCAGCCACCACGACGGCGCTTCCGTTACATCCAATGGTAAATCACACTTTATTACACGCTTTTGAAATTGCTCGTCGCTAGTTGTAACGATGTAATGAAACCGCGACATTATTGATATATATGACCCTTTCTAATGATATTTACATAGCAATAATAGAGGGAGAATCTTTTAAGCAGAAAAAAGGATTATATTTTTGATATAATCAGGTAGGAAACGAGTTATGGGTTAGCAATAATATATTAACTTTCAAATAATACACGATGTGGAAGAAATAAAGTTCAATACACGACTCAATTGATTGAAATTGCATATTTTTATGATATTTTATATTGCAAAATTTAAATATTAAAATTTCAAGCAATTAGTTAAGATTCTTTAAGCATTAACTATTCAGTTTTACTCCTGGTTCTTTACTAAATTTTTTACATTTCTCACAAACTAAACTTTATGACTTATAAACATCCGACAATTTGACAGACTCCATCTCCATCTCTCTCTCTCTCTCTCTCTCTCTCTCTCTCTCTCTCTCTCTCTCTCTCTCTCTCTCTCTCTCTCTCTC